>SKCR01048343.1:0-40182 GCA_019454045.1 Zanthoxylum bungeanum | reverse complement strand
CATGTTATGTATGAGTGTCATGTATGTACCTATGTAGGTTTTGTGGTCAGCAAGTCAAGTCAGGTATGCACAAATGTAATCATGTTATGTATGCAAGTGATGTATATATTTATGTTTTACAGATACTAACTTGTGTATATATAAGATAAGCACGCATGTTTATATTTATTATATGTATATACAAGTTATATTCATGTACATTAAGGTAGTAATGTTCAATAAGTTTACAATAGTTCATGATCACGTATGCATGACATCCACATATGCATGTAGATAAGTCAGTCAGCCAGTGTGCTTAGTAGGTGCATGTCATGGGTTTAGGGTGATGGCTAAACCGTCTCTTTCAAATCACATGTCCGGATTTTTCGGGGTGTGACACGCTTAATTTAATAGAGGTATAGGTTATTTAGATTTATTTAAATATTCTGATACTAAAAGTAGAGAAGAATTTGCTAAATTTCCTTACATGACATATCTTTCTTTAAGTTTTAGTGAAAAATTATTTTTACTAATTATTGTCGAAATATTTTAAATCATGTTTCTTGTAAAATGCCTAGAAATACTATAAAACGATAAATTTTTAAATTATATAAATATGGTAAAATTATGTTAAATGAATTATTTAAAGATATTAAAGACCGTCTTTCTATTTTTCTGATATTTTAGAGTGACCATTGGCAAACACACTCATACATGAGTGCGATTTGTCATTGGATTGATGAATCATGGAACATGCAAAAAATGACTTATTGAATTTAGAGTTTTTGATGAGTAACATACTGCACATAATATTATAGAATGATTAAAGTAATTTTTAATAAATTTGGTTTATCAGGTAAAATTTTAACAATTGGTATTGACAATTCATCTGCAAATACTACATCAATTAGAAAATTAAAAGAAATATGTCAACCAAATTTGGAGGACCGATTCTTTCATGTTCGTTGCACATGTAATGTCTTTATTTATGTATTCAAGATGGTTTGACTGAATTAGAACATCACATTAATACTATTAAGATTACATTTAATTTTTTTTGGTCATATTTTAATGTTAAAAGAATAGACCAAGTTTTGTAAATTAAATGGTGTTAAACCAATAAAATTTTCATTATATGTTCCTACTCGTTAAAATTCAACTTATTTTCTTTTAACTCAATTTTTTCAATACAAAGATATATTATGTAGTTTTGTTTCCCAATATGGTCAACATATAACACTTTCTCCTAGTTAATGGGATGTTTATGACAAAAAATTAGAAATTAGAATTTTTTTTAATGATGTAACAAATATTTTTAGTGGTGTTTATTATCCAACAATAAATTTATTTCTTATTGAATGTTTGAATATTATTGATACGCTACATAAGCATGCTGAAAGTTCAAATGTTAATGATCTTATTTTATTTGAAGCTATTACTATAATGAAGAGAAAATTATTGACTTATTTTAAAGACATTTCATTACTTTATCTTATTACTACAGTTTTGACCCTATATTTTAATTAGAAAGTTTGAATGATGACTCACAAACTTACTATGAATTTAAAGTAATAAAAGATAAAATTATTGTTAGAAAAATAATAGATGGAGTAAAAAATGATTTAATAGATTTATTTAATGATTATGTCAATATATTTAACTTGTAATCAGTATGACAATCAAGTAGCAAACCTGTACAACATTCAAGACATAGCATAGGTGATCGTTGGTTACTACAATGAAATAGAAAATAGAAGGAAATCATGACTAACAACTCGGAATTAAATATTTATTAATCAATAAATTTCAAGTTTCATGCTGAAAGTATTGTAGGTTAAAATTTTCAAGTACTTGACTTGTGAAACCGACATCAAAATGTCTATATCGATTATTGCTAAAGAGGTACTGACAGCACATGTTTTCACTGTTGCAGTTGAACAAGCCTTTAGATTAAAAGGAAATATTTTGGAAGCGAGACAGTTTTCATTACATTCAAATACCTTAGAAGCAACATCATGTGTCGATGATTGGACCCAAGTGAAACGGGAGCTGAATGATCAACAACAGAAACAAATAATGATGATGAGTAAATAATTATAATGGGATTAACTATCTAAAAATGTAACGAAATTACGTGAGTTTTGATTTCTCTCACCCCCAAGAAGATATATAGGCAGCTTAAGTTCTTATAAATTTAAATTCAAGCTCTTTTATTTTTAATTTACGTTTTAAATTTAATATAATAAAATTCAAATTAATATTTTTTTCATTATTTTTATTTGGTAATATTAATAATATCCTATTTCTATTTTTTTAAAATAATTTTCAATTTTCAATTTTCAATTATTTTTTTAAAAAATGAACCGGAACCGAACTGGAATCATCTTGTCCGATTCCGGTTCCCGATTCCATAAGTGTGGAATCGGGAACCATTAACCGGAACTGAACCGAATTGATGGCCGGGTTTAAACAAAACAAAATGAATTCTAATTTTAGTACTCATTCAGTAGTATACTCATAAATAGGAGAAAATTAACGAAACATCTCATGATATTTGATGAAACTAAGCGAAATTCGCTCATGTTTTCAAATTAAAAGTAATTCTTATCAGGCTTAAAAATCCAGAATTTTATTATGAAATTTCAAAATTTTGATTTGAATTCAAGATGACTTTTTATCCGATTAAAAAAAAATTGGTCGGGATTGAATCATAATTCAATCGGGACAGAACAAGTTCGAGACCAAATGTTGTGATTGTCATCCCTACCTCACGTTTTACAATAAAAACTAAAATATTTATAACAAAATCCCAAATATAAATTTTATTAAGTTTTAAAATATTATAATGATTTCGTTTAATTTAACCAAATATTAGGAGAGTTTAGTTAATTTTTCCATATTAATAGGGTTACATATATGAAGTTCCATACAAGATTATATTAGAGCTAAAGCGGTATGCCAACTAACCATTCGGTATTATTTCAATATTATCACTCGAATTATAAGGTAATACTACACAATATTTGTTATTTAATGAGTGCTTTTTTTTTTTTTTTATTAAATCAATTGTCACATGGTAGGTTTATGAATTTTTGTTTCTTAATTTTGTACGAGCAGTTATAATTTTTGCTTGTAATGTTGAAATAAGTATAAGATATTTATTAGTCAATTTCGCCATGCCATGCGAGAAGAAAAAAAGTCTTGGGGTACTTTGGTGTATTATTTTATTTTGTTGTTAGATTAGATATTTCTCGGGTCTACGGCACGGTATTACAGAATTTATCTCAGTGAGATTTTATAATGAAATGATTATGTTTTTTGATTTGTTTGGTAACCTACAATTGTCATTTTCAAAGAGATCCTATAATAAAAAGATTTTTTTCTTTGATTTATATCATTATCATTTTCAGAGAGATTCTATGGTGAAATGATTCTATATCTGTCATTAGATTATAATGAAAGGATCTGAGTCGTTAATTAAATCACATAAACATAGGTCATTAGATAGATTTTCTCTCTTAATTCTAATGATTCATTACATTATCTTTCACCTATTAAATAACACATACTATTATACTTTATAATATTGATTTTCTTTTTCACGTGCCTCTTAACTAATTTTATGTAACACTCGAAACAATTTTCATGTGAAAAGATTTTTCAAGAACAAAATATATGGGATTCAGAATATTAAACTTTATACACCCAGCTCTTGTGATTGTGATATTCAAAAGAAAATTTTCTCTTCTTTAAATAAATGAATTTAATCTAAGATTCAATTTAGTTCAAAATTTTGAATTCAATTATGATATTTTGTAATTATCTTTATTTCGATTCATTTTGAAGCAAAAAATATTAGTTTGAACAGAATAAACAATTTTATTAGATAGAAATTCGATTTTGTTTTTGAAATCGTTGGAAATCCCACCGTTAAACCACTCATTCTGGGCTTAAGCGAAGTAGGTAAAACCTCCGGTTGTCCCAGACTCTTTCAAGAAACGCACTCCCTGAATTCAAACCCAAGACCTCAAGGTGAGATCATGAAATTCGATTTTGTTAAATGGAAACATCATTTTCACTAAATAATATACGCTTTCAGTCTTAATCAAATTTTGCAAACAATGATTTTCATTTTTGTGGGCATACTTAACATTCACATGTGCAAAATGGATCTTAAACACCAATTTTTTCCTTTCCTCGGTCAATTAATGACTCAAAATAGGCGGCTTGCAAATCTCAACATGAATAGTTCTTAGGGATGGTAATGAGGAGAACATGTGAGGGGATCGACGTTCCTGTATTCGTTTCCGATAAATTTTAGATGTCTCTATCCTCTTACCGTCTTCTCGTAATTATTTCAAGGTATGGAATGAACATCACGAATAATAAAAGGAGATTTCTGAGGGGTCCCGAACCTCGAATAATAAATAAAATTTTCTTATAATAAATTTAAGTCAATGAAAAACATATTAGTTGAACTATAACTTTATTCAACATACATATTCAAATAATTGATAATACTAATTACACAAATAACAATTTATATGAAAGATTGAAATTCGTATTTTTTGTTTTTTTTTTTTTATTTGGTCATAACTTATTAAAATGATGAATCCCTCATTAAAAATTGATTATATATATAATTATTTCATTTAGGCCCTTATACTATTTATTATTTGTATATTTTTATAAATATTAAGATATTTTTTTATTTACATCTATATAAAATTGTAAATAGATATTTGAACAGATTTATTAAAAAATTAAAAATAATTAAAATAGAACTTAAATGGAAATTGGGAGGGGATGAAGATTTTACATAATTCTCGTCAATTCCCCGAATAAGAAATGAGTATTAAAATTTTCCCATCCCCATTCCCGATGTTAATTTTTTTTCAATTTTCCATCCCCAATTGGGGAGGGTCCCCGAGAGCCCCTGTCCCTTTGGAGATTTCTGCCATCCCTAATATTTCTTCATACTTCCTAATTGTATGTGCCTGTAGTAAAATAATTTAGGAAAAAAAACATTAATACTTTATATTTTGATGAAATATTCACAAGACTTCATTATAATCCCTTTTTAACCACAAATTTTGGGAATTTATGTGTTCTAAACCTAGGACTGTGTGACCCTTTCTAAAAATAACGAGGTTTTTGTTTATATAAGAACAAATTTTAAGAATCTAGTTAGCAGTATGCAAATTTATGAAGGTAAATTTCATTTATTTAAATTTTAATTTCTACAAATTATTTGAATCACTTTCAAGCATGTCAAAGCAATCAGCCAACTATTATTGTGAGCTAAGTGAATTGTAACATCCAGGATTTTCAGAACTGTTCCAGGAGACTCCCGGACGACTGTTTTAGTCTTGGATCGTGATGATGTTGAGAAATAAGAGTTCGAGCAATGTTATATGAGTTGGAATATCATTTTATGAATTTTCGTCGCATTGGAAAACGCGTGGGATCAAAAGTCAGTTACGTGATTTTCGTTAAACTCGTAAAGTTTATGGTTTTGGACACGAACTCAGCAAACGAACTCCGATTGCGCTGATTTTTGGACCATTAGACTCGTTTTTCCGAGACGAACAACTTTCGTGTTGAACACTTTTCGAGAATCGCATCAGAACGGCTCCAAAAATGCGAAATTCCAGAAGGTTCTATGGCAGGGGATGTTTTGCTATTTTCGCAGGGACCAAAGTGATATTTTCCAGGTAGTATATATTGCCTCATAGTTTTAAGAAATTGCAAATGGACCAAACTTATTCATTTCTCTCTACCCGCACCCTAGCGCCGTTTTTGGAAGGAGGACTCGCCGGCGACGATTCCGGCCACCACAGGTCGGCGTGCCGGTGTCGATCTGGCCACCATAGTAGTTGTGATGAAAATGAAAATGTATATTACCGATTTGATGATATTTCAAGATAATGAAAGAGAGAAAGTTATTATAAGTGTCTGCATCAGGATAGTAGAGAGTACAAAGGAAGGTCAAGGAAAGAATCCTTGTAGTATTGAATAAGAGTAATGGACTTCAGTTGCTAGTAGTAAAGTAAAACATGATGAGTTATAAGGAATGTAGAAATCAAGTTAGTTTGTGAATGTGTGTTCAAATCAGAGGCCAGTAACTGGAAATATAGTATCTAAATGGATAAAAGAATCATACTGTTATATCTGTTTGTAAATTTTTGCATGATTGCTTACTGAGTCATTGTGACTCACATCTTTCAGTTGCAATTTTGCTGGATAGTAGCTGTAGTTCTGTGAAGACCTTGAAGACGGTGGATCACCCCATTTGCAATCAATGGAGTCCTGGGTCGAGCATGGGTCCTCATGACCCCCTTGTCTAGTTATTGTATTTGCATTCTTAATTGTACAAATCATGTAATAATTTAGTTTTAGTTTTGAGTTGTGGCCGGAGGCCAAGTTTTATATTCTATTCTTGAGTTCAGGCCTGAGGCCTTGAGGTTGTGTTCCGGCCTGAGGCCGAGATGTTGAGATTTGTTGTATGGTGCTGGCTACATGCCATGTTGCTTGATGTTACGAATACATCATGCCGAAATTTCGTTAGAATTAGAGGCTTATGGAGATGGGTTTTCCTGTCTCTTGCCGGTAGCATCCTGGCCTAGGCGGGATGTTACAAAGTTGGTATCAGAGCCAGGTTTAAGAGTCAGAGTCAGTGGCATAGTCTAGAAGTCAGTGACTGCAATTGTGGGGATCCAGCTGTCGGAGGTTGTCTTCAGTTTGATAACGGCCACGAAGGTCTTTGTATGTATATTCTATGATTATTTAAAATGATTTGTTGCTATTGTTTAGTGCCTTGTTTGCTTGAATATGAGTCCATGGGTGGCTCATTGATGTGTATAGATTAGTTATCTTTGTATGAGAAGAGAATTGGATTAAGTTAGTACTCTGGCGGCCTTTCAGATCAGAGAATCAGCCAGGATCGGATAGTATCAGTTTAGGGCCCTTGTGAGGCTAGAAGGATTGAGATCAGAATCAGAACGGTACAGCTAGAGATAAGAACCAGATTAGTATAGTCGGAGTTGAGACACAGACCAGTATAGTCAGATTAAAGTAGTAGATGAGCCGTTATGGAATCTAGTTTACAGATAATAGCTAGTTTACAGTTGAGACAGAGAAGTGATATCATCAGAGTTTAGAAAAGGATAGTTTCTGCATATTCGATCGGGTTTTGGTTCGGCAATTACAAGGATAGAGAAATTTCGAGGACGAAATTTTTAAAAGGAGGGGTGAATGTAACATCCCGGATTTTCAGAACTGTTCCAGGAAACTCCCGGACGACTGTTTTAGTCTTGGATCGTGATGATGTTGAGAAATAAGAGTTCGAGCAATGTTATATGAGTTGGAATATCATTTTATGAATTTTCGTCGCGTTGGAAAACGCGTGGGATCAAAAGTCAGTTACGTGATTTTCGTTAAACGCGTAAAGTTTATGGTTTTGGACACGAACTGAGCAAACGAACTCCGATTGAGCTGAGTTTTGGACCATTAGACTCTTTTTTCCGAGAAGAACAACGTTCGTGTTGAACACTTTTCGAGAATCGGATCAGAACGGCTCCAAAAATGCGAAATTCCAGAAGGTTCTATGGCAGGGGCTGTTTTGCTATTTTCGAAGGGACCATAGTGATATTTTCCAGGTAGTATATATTGCCTCATAGTTTTAAGAAATTGCAAATGGACCAAACTTCTTCATTTCTCTCTACCCGCACCCTAGCGCCGTTTTTGGAAGGAGGACTCGCCGGCGACGATTCCGGCCACCACAGGTCGGCGCGCCGGTGCCGATCTGCTCCCCCAGCGACGGAAGCAGCGTGGAGGCCGGCGATCGGCCGTTAGACGTCGGCAACGGCGAGAAAAAGGAGGAAGAGGGCGCGACCTTGGGTGTGTCGGTTCCGGCTCGTCGGGCCGTTTCACGGGACGTGCCACCTACCAAATCGAAGCCCTCGACGAGTACTACGAGTGTGCGGAGGCGGTTTTGCCGAACAGCGGCTGAAATTACGCAAAACGAGGGAAAGAGCGTCGGTGAACAGTAAACCCATTTTGAACAATAGCTCCGATCGGAATTCCGTCGACACCAGCGCGTTCGTATGACCGTCGGGAGTCCGAATATGGCCTTGGAATTTCGGTACGACTCTCCGTTTAAATTTTGTTATTTTCAAGTGAATCGATTTCTATTCGGATGTTTCCGGTAGCTTCGTAGTTTAGCGAATTGCCTTGATATGAATTGGATATGTTTTAATATGTTAAAACGATAAATGTGGTAGAATCCGGGGTGAAACGGACGAGTTGTGATCGATTCGGTAGAATTAGCGAGATTCCGGTAAAACGGCGTTTCTCGCGCGATCGAGCGTAAATGATCGTAAGTTTAGTTATGATGTAATTATGGTATTGCGAGGGTAATTGAGTAATTCTGGATTAGTTCGGAGGGTTCGAGACCCTTCCGTAGCGTTTGCGGAAACTTTTCCGCAAGTTTTGCCGCAAACGCGTAAAGTGAGAATATGACTCATCTAGCTAGTTTATAATAGTATGTAAGCATGTATTAGAGTAATGAAGCTTAGACCGTAGTATCAGAGATGGTTCGGGTGTTTCGGGGAAAGTCCGTAATTGTTTTAGATAAGTTGGAAGTTCCGCAAATAGCGGTTCTGACAGTTGTTGTGATTTGTCTTGACAGATCGGACCCGGATCGTGGGTACTCGCGTAGCCAGGTAAGTAACTCATGCCTTGTTTACTTAAGAAGTATCGTTGAACAAAAGTAGAACATAATAAGGTTATATATATAACACTTTGTATGAAACTAATAAATGTATATATATGTGTATATAAAGATGATCGTAGGAGACAAAAGCTAGTGGACTGGTATAGATAAGAGCAAGCAATCATAAGTAGAAATATAAGTTAAAGATAAACAGAAGTATTTAGAGGCCAAGAGAAATGTACATAGGTATGAACCGGTTTATGTATACACAGATGGAGCAAGTGAATGATTGTTATAGTTATGAATATAATCTAATAAAACCTGGGTATGGGGGGTTAGTAGAAAAACTACACCCTAGGGAATGTGACTAGAGTTATCAATGAAATAAACATAGATGTGTTACGGACAAACTAGATTATGCATAAAATCAAGAAAGTTGGATATAATTAGGAAGCTTGTGATATACGTATGACCATAATGAGCGTGGGATCGTACACCTAACCTTATATGTATATAATATGTGTAATAACATAGAGACTATTGTATTAAGGAACAAGTATAAATTAGTAAATATGTGAGTTGACGTGTTTAGACATGTATGAATGCAAGTGTAAAATTTTACCCAAGGAATGGATATATACATGTATGCATCTAGTAACATAAGTGCTTAAGTTGTGCATAAGATAAATGGTATATATATATATACTGCCAGAGGTTGTAGTACGTTGATGCATGGTAAGTATGTATTTTGCGAAACAGTATTTTGAAATGTTTAAATGAACATAAAATAAATGTGCAAATGAATATAGGTAAATGAGTTTACAAGCTCAGAATTTGATGTTTGTTTGTATGTGATGTTTATTGTATTAGAACAGTTTGGATGATGTGTGTACGCATAATTTTGAAAATTTATGATATTAAAGTCATGTTTAATTAGTAGAGTGTATCACATGTACATGTGTGATAGTATAAGAAAGCATGGTGGGTATAGGAAGAAACATGAGAATGCATATGCATGTATATGTGTGTGTGTATGTATATATATATATATATACATATATATATTATTATGCTGAGATTTTCAACAATTGATTTAAAAGCTAAGAATGTTTTTAGAATTCAAAGTGTTTTAAATGATTATTTTCGAAAGCTTTTGAAAACCGTGTTACAGAAATATGTTTTCTTCCAGTTTCGAGATGTTATTAAGTATGAGTTTTCTAATTTTCGGGGCATGAGGGAAAAACTCACCCCAGTATGTAACTTCAGATACAGCTGGAATTGACGGATACAGATAGCATGTGCACATGTTGAGGACTGATGGGACGCTCTCAGATCCTCCCAGATGGGCTAGGGAGACGGCGAGATATCACGCCTCTAGACCCCCAGATTATGAGACAGTAGTGGCATGCTTTGGGGGACGGCGATACGTAACGCCCCAAAGTCATGGATTTGCACTTCTGCCTCCAGATAGGCGTACTGGGGGGACGGACGATACGTAACGCCTCCATGCGCCAGTTTTTCTACAGATACCCAGATACTAGTTTTCAAAAAGGAGTTTTTGAAAACATCAGATTTTTCAGAAAATGGTTTTCCGAGATACAAAACCCAGAAAGAGTTTCAGTTATGGTTTTCAAATATGGAATATAGTCTTGAGATATTGTTCAGTTTCAAATACGGATTTCAGATTCAAATACAGAATTCAGAGAAAGTTTACTTTTCAGTTTCAGACACAGATTACTGTTCAGATTCAGTTCATTGTTTCAGAATAAAGTTTTCAGTTTTCAAACTCAGTTTTCAGATTTGGAGCTTTTGGATTTCAGATTATAGTTTACAGTTTTCAGAAGAAAGATTTTAGAAACGACTTCTAGAAATGGAAGATTTGAGGGAGGTTTTCAGTAAATTCGATTTTAATATATGTTTGCAGAAAAAGGATTTTCAAGAAGTATTTTCTAAATTGTACCACATGATAGAATTTGGTAACAAATCACATGTCATGCATTTAGATTGCATATGCTAGTCATCATTGGGAGGCATATAGTTGGTGTTAATACATGTGACAGACCTGATTTATTGTACATAACACGTTCAAGCTGATAAGGTTTACAATTTAGCATATGATCATGTGTTCTAGTAGTTCCTCAGAGAGGCTTGCAGTGATGTTGATACATGACAACATGATCACATTCATGTAAGCACGTTACAGATATCCGTATGTGTTGTATGCCGTCATCCTATGAGTTTTTATTTGAGTATTGAGGTAAGGCTACTTAACTCTGTATATGTATGGGTACGTGATTGATAGTAGTTGTGATGAAAATGAAAATGTATATTACCGATTTGATGATATTTCAAGATAATGAAAGAGAGAAAGTTATTATAAGTGTCTGCATCAGGATAGTAGAGAGTACCAAGGAAGGTCAAGGAAAGAATCCTTGTAGTATTGAATAAGAGTAATGGACTTCAGTTGCTAGTAGTAAAGTAAAACATGATGAGTTATAAGGAATGTAGAAATCAAGTTAGTTTGTGAATGTGTGTTCAAATCAGAGGCCAGTAACTGGAAATATAGTATCTAAATGGATAAAAGAATCATACTGTTATATCTGTTTGTAAATTTTTGCATGATTGCTTACTGAGTCATTGTGACTCACATCTTTTAGTTGCAATTTTGCAGGATAGTAGTTGTAGTTCTGTGAAGACCTTGAAGACGGTGGATCGCCCCATTTGCAGTCAATGGAGTCCTGGGTCGAGCATGGGTCCTCACGACCCCCTTGTCTAGTTATTGTATTTGCATTCTTAATTGTACAAATCATGTAATAATTTAGTTTTAGTTTTGAGTTGTGGCCGAAGGCCAAGTTTTATATTCTATTCTTGAGTTCAGGCCTGAGGCCTTGAGGTTGTGTTCCGGCCTGAGGCCGAGATGTTGAGATTTGTTGTATGGTGCTGGCTACAGGCCATGTTGCTTGATGTTACGAATACATCATGCCGAAATTTCGTTAGAATTAGAGGCTTATGGAGATGGGTTTTCCTGTCTCCTGCCGGTAGCATCCTGGCCTAGGCGGGATGTTACATGAATAGTAATATGGAGATTAAGAATTAAATTCCCTCATATTGTTTATTTGTTTACATAAGCAAATGCAACCTTGCAGCTATTAATATATTTTATTGATTTTTAAAAAATGTAGAGAAGATTCACTACATCAAATTAAAATAATGATATAATAATTAAGATAATACTATATTTTGAGAAATAATTAAGATAGAAGAAGAGAGTACCTTATAAAATTGTAAATTTTTCTTATTAATTCTGAATGAATTATAAATTACAAGAGATACTATCTATTTATAGGGAGATATTAAGTTAAGATTGTCATCTTTAAGTAATGTGGGATAAACTAAATTTGTAAATATTAAAGTGAGGGACCACATTATTTACAACACTCCCATTGGGACCTATCATTTTAATTTTACAATAATTATCCAACCAAATATTGCCTCATTAAAACCTTACCAGTAAAACTCAGTGGGACAAAATCCGGTCGAATGAAAAAGAGTACAATGTGCTTTTATCTAATTATAACTATCATGTCAATGAATAGGCTCCTACTGATAAAATACTTCCCGTCAAAAGATATCATCAAGATAATTTACTCAGTCGACACATGCCGTATAAGCTTCTCAAAAAGTGGGTATCGGTACAACTTTCATAAATAATATGTAAAGTTATTAGTGGAACGTATTTACTTGACATCAATTTGATTGCTTTGCTGAAGCTCAAAAGTGTAGAAGACCTTTAGTGAGATGTGTTTGGTTTTGTCTCATTTGATGTACCCTCCTCTAATTTGTGCAATACAGGCAACATCATCTTTATATATCACTGTTGGAATATTTATAGCAGAGTTCAAGTTGCATAGGGTCTGAATGTGATGTATAAGTGACCTTAACCATATACGTTCTTTGTTTGCCTATCTGTGAACTTGTCTTATAAGAGTCAAAGAGGTATCCTACACCAGTACAACCAAATAGACTTGGATTTTGTGTTAGCCCACTTGAATAAAATAATCGAAAGTCTTTTGTAACATGAAGATAATAGAAAATATGTTTGACGCCATTCCAATGTCGTCGAGTTGGTGTGAAGCTAAATCTTGTCAATAAATTTACTGAGAATGCAATATTTGGTCTAGTGCATTGAGCTAAATATAATAAGGCACCAATTGCACTAAGGTATTATTCTTCTAGACCAAGTATCTCTTCATTATCTTCTTTATGACATAATAGATCCATTTTAGGATCGAGAGACTAGAAAATCATTAGGTTAACTTTATCCATTTTGGAATAATTAAAAAGATTATCAATTTAATTTAATCGTTGGATAAATATATATTTAGGTTTGTACTCAGTTTGTAGCCCGAGATAGTACCTTATTTCCCCAATATTTCAAAATCTCTTTTAAATATTCAGCAATTTTTAGAAGCTCCTAAAGAGTTCCAATTAAGTTAGTGTCATTAACATATATTACTATAATAGAAAATCCAGATTCAGACTTTCTAATGAATATACATGGGTAGATATGATCATTTATGTATCATTCATTCATCAAATATCCACTCAAACGATTGTATCACATGCGATCGGATTATTTTAATCCCTATGAAGATCGTTGTAACTTGATTGAACACAATTTACGATCATTTGATTTATATGCTTTATGAATTTTCAATCCTTTTGGGATTTTAATGTAATTACCAATGTCAAATGACCTAAATATCCATGCATATATAAAGTCTTTTAGAGACTGCCAAACTTATTAAAAGTTGAAATGTAATAGTATTCATCACATGAGAATACCTTCAAAGTCAATATTAAGTCTCTAGAGGAAACTTCGCGCGCGCTTTATATGTAATTATATCATTATATTTATTATGTTTCTTTATGAATACACATTTATATCCAATAGATCTGACATCTTCAGTATAATATCCATAGTTTTCAGAACAGTTCTGTAAGGTTTCCAAATTAAATTTTAGGTTTTGGAATGAGATAATATTCGAAAAAAGAGATTATGTATCAAAAAAAGGTCGGAATATTTTAAAGTAAGCTTTGTCGCATTGGAAAAAGTATGAATTAGAGAACCAGTTACGTGATTCCTTTTTATATCGTTATACACGGAAAGTTTATTGTCTCAGCTATAAAATAGCAAACAAACTCTAATCAAGCTGATTCTTGAATCGTTGGACTTGTTTTTCCGAGACAAACAACTTTCGTGTTGATAACTTTTTGAAATTTACATCATAAGGGCTTCCAAAATATGAATTTGCGGAAAGTCTGGCAGGAACATAGTAGCAATTTCATGGGGTCAAAATGTAATTTTCAAAAATATTTCTATAAATACCATGAAGTTTTCAGAAATTACAGGAAAACCAAAAGCTACCCAAACCCCTCACTCGACCTCCGTCCCCAAAAATATTTTTGAGAGACCTGGTCGTGTCGGCGGCCAGCCGACCATCGCTGGCCGACATAATGATCTAGAGGGGTGCGCCAGTCACCCCTTCATCTTGTGGTGCCGGCGAAAACCCCAGGACACCGGCAATGGCGAGAAAGAGAGAGGAAATGCGCGAGAGATGGGTTTTCCAATCTCGGTTTGTCGTTTTATTTCACGACATGAGCAACTCGCCAAATCAAAGCCCTCAGAGAGTACTACAAGTTAACGGTGATGGTTTTTTTGTTCCGTGCACGGTTGCATGTGAATCTAGGAAGGAAGAAATGATGAATAATATCCTCGAATGAACAATAGCTCTGATCGAAATTTCGTTCATTCCAACGCATTCCTGGGATCATTGGGAGTTTGTATATGCCATTGAAATCTCGGTAAGACCTCCCGATAAAAAATTCGCTAATTTCACGTTTGCCGTTAAATGTTTGGATGTATCCAGTAGCTTCTTAGAGTAGTGTAATGATATAATTTGAATTGTTTGAGCATGAGTGTATTTAATATGTGTATATGGTGGAATCCGAGTGAAAACGGAATGAATTGGATCTATCCGATAGATTATGTAAGTTTTCGGCAAAAGTGGGTTTAGTGTGTATTGATGTTTTCTTAACTGTAATAATATATATGAGTGATTTTGTTAGGATTAGTGCTCGGGGTGCTAATCCGGATCATATTTATGTCCGATTCATGAATACGAATAATTTATTTTTCCATAATATTACTTATTTATTGTAGTACTTCTTACTTTTATATACATATTCGATCTAATTACGATCAGATTGAAACTAAATATGATTTAGTGATATGTATATATTAGACAGAGACCCGATAATATATTTTATAGTGCGCAGCTACAATGTAGTTTGTAATTGACATTGGAAAGTGTCACTTCTAGAAGTATATTATCAAATAGAGTTCCTGGTCAAGATTTACTGACACGGGTCGATTAGCAAAATCCGCCGAGACCAGTACATATTGTATATCAAGACTTGGTTCGATGGTTTATCCCAATAAATCATGAGTCTTGGGAGACTCGTATAGACGTGTAGGTGTTTATTTGATAAACACTGAATGACTCACCGAAGATTTCCTAATAGATGGTACACCAATGTCAATAGGAATCTTCTCGAGTCGAGTAGCATAGTGGTCTTTCCACTTGAGATACCACTGTGGATATATGAGATATCCTCCATACATTGATTGCAGTCACGTCACCGATCTATTTAGATCAGACCTCCGCATGTTCGTTGGGTGTGGACTGATGCTCATGATATCTTGTGAGTATCAGATAGAATCCGTCAGTCCTGTGTACAGGGCATAAGTATCTTGAACGTGTTTGCGATCTAGTAAATCTATGGCCGTGATATACTTCGGACACAAGTTCCGAGTGTTATTTAGAGATCGTAAATTTGAAAGTCGACTATATTATACCTTAGAGATTTGATGTTCATATCTATATCCCCGGTATAATATTGATAGTCTGTGACAGAGGGATTATACATATGCAATGACCTCGACTTGCATAGTTTATCGAGATTATCCATTGTCGTCATAATTCATGAGTGGGTGAATTATGGACACGAAATTTGATTCTGTGACGAATAAACCTAAACTTAGAGAGTCCCACAATATGAAGTGTACTCGTTGAGCACTTGGGAAATGCGTTATGAATAATATAAATTATTCATAATACTTCACCAGATTAAATGAGTTAATTCGAATCGTTTAAACGGTTAAACGAAAATACATACATTAGAGGCATTTCGGTCAATTAATAATTAATGTGTATTTGTATTTGATACAAAATTTGATTTGATACATATTAATTAATTGTCAAATAAGACTTTTGACACATGCCATTAATATATGTATTTGTTAGTTAATGTAAATAAAAATACATATATAATAATAATTACATTAATTAATTATTTAGATGTTTAAATGTTAAATATCTGGATAATTAAATTATATCAATATTACATAATTTGTTATTTAATATGTTTGATTATTATTGATTACATGCGGCATGATTCTTTTAAGTCCGAAGTATACAAATTGGATTTGTCAACTTAAAACTTATTATTATTTAATTAGATTAAAATGATCAAATGACCATTTTAACCCTCCAAAGTCTGTTTGGCCATATCTTTAAGTTGAAAAAGTTTTTTTTTCTCTTTAACAAAGAGATCCATGGCCGAATCCTTCAAGAAGAAAAGCTCCCAAAAATTTGTTTGAAGAAACAAGGAAGAAAGTGAAAAAATCAAGAAGAAAATTTAAGGAAATTAGGAGTTTTTAAGGTAATCTTCAATAATCTTAAACTTAGAAAGCTTGTTTCTTGTTCTTGAACATTTAGAATATTTCTAGGGTTTCTTCATTTCTTAGATTTTGGGCCTTTTTGATTTGGAGGATGGATTTGAAGGCTAGATGCATGCGTGAAGCTAAATTGAATAATATTAGTGTAATATTAGATCAATTATGTCATTTGATGACTTGTTGCCATTCTAGAGTGTTATGAATACTATTGTATCTCCTAGAATATTTCTTGAGTTCTTCATTTGTGGTGACTTTAGTTGGTGTAAGTATTAATATGATTAATGTTGAGAAATTTGGATTTAAAGCATGAAAAATGATATTTTTAGTTACCAAATCAGATCTGCAATTTTTGTGATTTTGGTGATGAAAAGTATGTTGTATAAATGTGTTGGATGTGTTTTGGGCATTGGAACAATTGCTGGAAATTATTTCGAAGTTGAAATATGTGAAAACGGCGAAAAATGGCGTTACTGGGTGAGTTTCGGGCTTACCAGATGTCCGCTGTTCAAACAGTGAATTAGTCACTGTTCTGGCAGCCTATAAACTGCCCAATTACTATTGGGGCTAACCTGGGCAGCCTCCATATGTATTGGTTGGCCGGTTCGGATAAAAACGTATTTTATGCCATTTTACGAAGAAACGTTTTCATAAAAGGTTTGTATTGTTTCTGACTTATTTATGTCATTATTTGATATCGAATAAATATATTTTGGTGAAATATGAATGAATTATTCATATTGGATAATGGATATTGCATAATTTATTTAGTAATTTTAAAGTTACGATTTCGCCCGAACTGCAAGCTTCCTTCTGTGCCTTCGCTAAAACCCCAACAAAAATGATATTAGGTCCGATCCTTCATCCATTACATTTATCATGCTTAATATTGTTAGGGTTGGTGCTCGGAGCGCTAATCCGGATCGTATTTATGTCCGATTCATGAATACGAGCAATACATTTTTTCTATAATATTACTTATTTTGGTAGCACCTCTTGTCTTTTATTATATATATATATATATATATATATATTACATCTAATTCATTAAATTGAAACTAAATCTTGTTTAGTGATATATACATATTAGACAAAGACCCAATAATATATAATGTAGTGCGCAATTACAACGTAACGTGTAATTGACATTGGGAAGCGTAACTACTAGAAATATATTAACAAATTAAGTTCCTGGTCAAGATTTACTAACACGGGTCGGTTAGTAAAATTTGTTGAGACCAGTACATGCCGTATATCAAACTTGGTCCGATGGTTTATCCCAATGAACCATGAGTCTCGGGAGACTCGTATAGACATGTAGGTGTTTATTTGATAAACACTGGACGACTCACCGAATATTACCCAATAGATGGTACACCAACATCAATAGGAATCTTCTTGGGTTGAGTAGCATAATGATTCTTTGACTCACTGTGGATATATGAGTTATCCTCCACACTTATATGACAGTCACGTCACCGATCTATTTAGATCAGACCTCCGTCTGTTCGTTGGGTGTGGACTCATGCCCATGCTATCCTGTGTGTATCTAGATAGGATCCGTCAGTCCTGTGTACAAGGCATAGGTGTCCATTATATGATTAGAAATCTGTTAAATCCATGGCCGTGGTATACTCGGAAGTGAGTTCCGAGTGTTTTTTAGAAGATTCCTAATAGATACGTCGACCCGATTATACCTATAGAGATTTGGCGTTCATATCTATATCTCTGATATAATTCGGATACCTGTGACGGATGGATTGAACGTATGCAATGACCTCGACCTGTATGATTCAGCGAGTTTATCCGTGGACGTTATAATTTACGAATGGGTGAATTATAGACAGGAAATTAGATTTTGTTACGGATATGCCTGAATCTAGAGAGTCTAACTAATGAAATATACTCATAGAACACTAGGACAACTGTTATGAATAATAGTGATTATTTATAACTCGTTTAATGGTTAAACGAAAAATACATGCAATCGGGACCTAACGGTCATTTCTAAATTAATGTATATTTTATTTAATACTTGATATTATTAAATACACAATAATAAAATATTAAATTGTGATATTTGGAATATATCATTAATATATGTATTTGAGATATTTAATGTAAATATAATACATATATTTAAGATATTTATATTTATTATTTAATTATTTAATTGTTAAATAATTAAATTAATTAATAATATAAATATCTTTTGTAATGATTTTTTTTAAAGTTAGAAAATGGAAAGTTTCCATTGGAACACATTTTGATTTGCTTTATTAAAGAAAAAGTGTTAACTTTAATTTTGCAAATTGTGGACTAATGAAAATTGAACAAAAATAAATTAATTGTTATTTAGTTTTTGTTGTTATTTTCGGCAAAGTTTAATTGTTTGAACAAAATGGTTTTATTTTTCAATTACAACACTTAGTCAAGTTTTCAAAAGAATTACAAAGGAAGTTGAGAGCAAAGGTGAAAGAAAGTAAGAAAATAAAGCAAAAAACTTAGATTTTTATAAGTTTTTCACACTTTCTTCTACTTAGAAAATGTTTCTATTATTCTCAACTTCAAATTGTGTTGTTAAGATGATGTCTCTACTCTTTGAATTTTTAATTAAATTTCTTGGAAGCTTGTTTGAGGGTGTTATGCATGTATAATTAATTTATAAGCTTATTAGTGTAATTAAGCTTAGTTGATTAATTAGAAATTAAAGTTGCCATTCTAGAGTTGCTTATGTTAGGGTTGGTGCTCAGAGTGCCAATCCGAATCGTATTTATGTCTGATTCATGAATACGAACAATATCTTTTTCCGTAATATTACTTATTTAATGGTAGCACATCTTGTCTTTTATATACATATTCGATCTAAGTACGATTAGATATCTAATTATGATTAGATTGAAACTAAATTTGATTGAGTGATACATGTATATTAGACAAAGACCCTAGGATTTACAATGTAGTGTGTAGTTACAACGTAGTTTGTAATTGACATTGGGAAGCGTCACTATAAGTTGTATTTCCTTAAATAAAGTTCATGGTCAAGATTTACTAACAAGGGTCGGTTAGTAAAATCCGCTGAGACAAATACATGTCGTATATCGTGACTTGATCCGATGGTTTATCCCAATGAACCATGAGTCTCAGGAGACTCATATAGACATATAGGTGTTTATTTGATAAATACTGAAAGACTCACTGAAGATTTCCTAATAAATGGTACACCAAAGTCAATAGGAATTTTCTCGAGTTGAGCGAGCATAGTGGTCCTTCGACTTGAGATACCACAGTGGATATATGAGTTATCCTCCACACTTTGATGGCAGTCACGTCACCGATCTATTTAAATTAGACCTTCGCCTATTCGTTGGGTGTGAACTGATGCGTATCAAGATAGAATCTGTCAGTCCTGTGTACATGGCATAGGTCAGGTACATATTTACGATCTAGTATATCCACAGCCGTGGTATAACTTCGGAAGTGAGTTCCTAGTGTTATTTAGAGATTGTAAATTTTAAAGTCGACTATATTATACCATAAGGATTTGACGTTCTTATCTATATCCCAGATATAATATGGATAGCCCGTGACGGATGGATTATATGTATGCATTGACCTCGACTTACATAGTTTAGTGAGATTATCTGTGGTCGTTATAATTCATGAGTGGGTGAATTATGGACACGAAATTAGATCTCGTGACGGATAAACTTAAACTTAGAGAGTCCCATAATATGAAGTGTACTCGTTGAGCACTTGGGCATCTCGTTATGAATAATATAGATTATTCATAATACTTCACCAGATTAAATGAGTTAATTCGAGTCGTTTAAACGGTTAAACGAAAATACATGCATTAGGGGCATTTCGGTCAATTGATAATTAATATGTATTTGTATTTGATACAAAATTTGATTTGATTCATATTAATTATTTGTCAAATAAGACTTTGACACATGTCATTAATATATGTATTTGTTATTTAATGTAAATAAAAATACATATATAATAATAATCGCATTAATTAATTATTTAGGTATTTAAATGTTAAATATCTAGATAATTAAATTATATCAATATTGCATAATTGTTATGCAATATGTTTGATTATTATTGGTTACATGCGGCATGATTTTATTAAGCTTAAAGTTTACAAATTGGATTTGTTAATTTAAAGCTTATTTTCATTATTTAATTAGATTAATTGATTAAATGACCAAAATACCTCTCTTTTACCCCTAAGTCGGTTTTGGCTTGATTTTTTAAGTTGAAATTTTTTTTCTCCTTTCATACGACTCCATGGTCGAACACCTCCATAAGAGAAAACTCCCAAAATTTTCTTGAAGATTCAAGGAAGAAAATGAAGAAATTCAAGAAAAAGTTTAAGGAAATTACAAGATTTTGAGGTAATCTTCAATAATCTTAAACTTAGAAAGCTTGTTTCTTGTTCTTGAATATCTAGAATAGTTCTAGGGTTTCTTCATTTCTTAGATTTTGGGGCTTTTTGATTTGGAGGATGGATTTAGAGGCTAGATGCATGTGTGAAGTTTGATTGGATGATATTAGTGTAATATTGATTCAATTTTATCATTTGATGACTTGCTGCCATTCTAGAGTGTTAGGACCACTCTTTTAACTCCTAGAATTGTTCTTGAGTTCTTCATAGGTGGTGGCTTTGGTTGGTGTTAGTATTAATATGATTAATATTGAGAAAATTGGATTTATAGCATGAAAAATTGAAATTCTGTGATTTTGGTGATGAAAGGTATGTTGTATAAATGTATTGGATGTGTTTTGGGCACTGTAACAATTGCCGGAAATTATTTCGGAGTTGAAATATGCGAAAACGGTGAAAAACAGCGTTACCGGGTGAGTTTCGGGCTTACCGGGTGTCTGCTGTCCAAACAGTGACCTGGTCACTGTTTGGGCAGCCATGAACTACCCAAGTACTATTGGGGCAGCCCTGATGTGTATTGGTTGGTCGGTTCGGACAAAAACGCGTTTTACGCCATTTTACGGAAATACGTTTTTGTAAACGTTTCGCGATGTTTCTACCCTATTTATGTTATTATTTGATATTGAATAAATATGTTTAGTTGAAATATGAATGAATTTTTCATATTAGATACTGAATAATTTATTTGGTAATTTTAAAAGTTTTAAAGTTATGATTTCGCCCGAACCGCGAGCTTCCGCTCCAAAACCCCAACAAAAATGGTATTAGAGCAGGTCTGATACCATTTTTAGTATGAGGCTTGTAGTATTAGTAGAAGTCCACAGAATAGACCAAACATAGTAGAAACCTATAGATCAAACCAATGCCAGTAGGAGTCTGGGTAGGTTCAAAAAGACAGACCCGAAAGAATGGAGATATTTAAAAGTTAACAGGAGTACTAGTACGGACAATAAGAATTAAAAAGGCATAACTGCAATTTATAGCAAGAGTAAAAAGGTAGGAATCAAGGAAGTAGCCCATAAGAAAGAAACACCAAATAGCCTCGGCAGTACGACTTAGAGCCAAGAGATAGGATGCAGGAAGTAATAAGGAAGTTCGGTACATACAGACACATAGATAACGTAGCGCGAAGATAGTAATGTAAATGGAAACCTCAACATTGTTGATAAGAGTTGTGGAAACAATAAGACTTGGAGTAGTTGACGCGGATTCCAATAGTACGAGTGATAATTCTTCTGTCCAGTAGTTCAGACCCCAGTAAGTTTATAGGCACCCAATTAGACCATCGTTGGATTTAGATAGTTAACAGAAACGTGTATTCTCATATCTCCAAGGAAATCATGTATTTATCCCAAAAATTAGAGCCTAGAAAGGACTTCAACAAGTAAATAAGAGCATCAGACATGATAGACAGATCACGAGTCGGCAAGAAAGCCAACCCAAGAAGATCAACAGGACCTAGATATGGATCAGAAAGTAGTAATGTCTTATATGAGATAAAATGATTGGGATTCACGATATGTTTAGCCGAATTTAGAAGGGACGAGCTACTCTATTGTAGAACTGAAAGCCTTTAGGGAAGTAGAGGCTCGAAAGAGTAAAGAACCAGAGTATGTGACGCATATTCACGACTTACATGACGCAAGTAGTATACATTATATGGTGGAAAAACCATATACTAAAATCAGTGAGTGGACGCTTCTCTCAAATTGTATTTACTTATATGTTTTTGAATCAAGATTTACTTTTGAGATATTAGGGCATTAGCCAAGATTTCTTTCAATTGTGTTTCAATGAAAACATTTTGAGAAATGTTTTTCAGAAATGAATGATTTTAGAACTTGAATTTTATGATTTTTGGAGGGATGGGGGAAAAATCCACCTCAGTGTGTAACTTGACTCGGATATGGAATTGAGGGATACAGATATCGTGTGCACACGCAGCTCAGGACTAGGGATGATCGATGTCCCTAGATCCTAGATATTGAGTCTGGAGGGTAGCATAGATCCACACCCCAACTCCAGATTTATGACTTCGGGGACGGCAAGACGTAACACCCGAAGACCACCATTTATTTGCGTACGATGGGACACTCATAATCCCAGATTTTACGTATGGGGGGACGGTGATACGTAACACCCCCATACGCAGATATACAGATACATATTTTCTCAGATATAGAGTTTTCAGATGTAGATTTTCATAAATGGATTTCTAGGAAAATATTTCTCAGAAAAGATGAGTTTTATAAAAGAGTTTTCATAAAAGCTTTTTAGAAGAGTTGAGTTTTCAAATTAGAAAGAGATTTCAGAAAAGAACATTTTCTGGGAGGATTCAGTTTTTTAGAACCAAGAATTTTCAGAAAAAATCAGTTTCCATTTTAATTGTCCACTCACTATATCGTTCAAACGATCTAACCTCCTCACTCATAGTTTCTTATTTTTACAGGTTTATCGGAGGATGAGCTCAAGATGATAGATATTTTGCCAGTCACTAGAGGGTTTAGGTCCACCAAGTTACGTCGGTGCTGCATCATAGTCAGAGTCTAAGTAAAGCCAAGTGTTATTTATATTGTATAGTAGAGATATTGTATGCTATTGTGATAGAAGTGTTCATTATCAGAATTGTAATATGAAGTACTATTGAGTTCATAGTATGAGTATTTGAGATGCATCCCATGTTATTAAGTTGGGCAAAGGTCCATGTGCACGAGTTATGTGTAAGATAAGATTATCAATGTTGAGTAAAGTCAGGAGGTCAGAGGCTCAAGGGGATAATATGGTTTATTCCCTGTCGGTAGCATCTCTTAGAGGGGGATGTTACTATTAGGATTGGTGCTCGGAGTACCAATCCAGATCGTATTCATGCCCGATTCATGAATACAAGCAATATCTTTTTCCATAATATTATTTATTTATGGTTGCACCTCTTGTATTTTATTATATATATTCGATCTAATTCATTAGATTGAAACTAAATCATGTTTAGTGATATATATATATATATTAGATAAAGACTCGATAATATATAATATAATGCGCAATTACAACGTAGCTTGTAATTGACATTGGGAAGTGTCACTACTAGATATATATTATCAAATAAAGTTCCTGGTCAAGATTTACTGACACGAGTCGGTTAGTAAAAATCTGCTGAGACCTGTACATGTCGTATATTGTGACTTGGTCCGATGGTTTATCCCAATGAACCATGGGTCTCGGGAGACTCATATAGACGTGTAGATGTTTATTTGATAAATACTGAACGACTCACTGAAGATTACCTAATGGTTGGTACACCAACGTCAATAGGAATCTTCTCGGATTGAGTAGTATAATGATTCTTTGACTTGAGATACCATTATGGCACAGTTTGATGGTAGTCACGTCACCGATCTATTTAGATCAGACCTCCGCATGTTCATCGGGTGTGAACTGATCCTAAGGATATCCTGTGTGTATCAAGAGAGTATCTGTCAGTTTTGTATACAGAGCATATGTATTCATTATAGGATTAGCAATCTGTTAAATCCATGGATTCGTGATACACTATAGAAGTGAGTTCTAAGTGTTAACGTCGACGAGATTATACCTATAGAGATTTACATTAATATCTATATCTTTGGAATAATTTGAATACTTGTGATGGGGGGATTATATGTATGCGATGACCTCGACCTGTATAGTTTAGCGAGTTTATCTATGGTCGTCATAATTTACGGGTACGTAAATTATGGACACGAAATTGGATTTCGTGATAGATATGCCTGAGCTTAGAGAACCTCATTAATGAAATATACTTGTAGAGCACTATGGAAACTTTTATGAATAATAATGATTATTTATAAATCGTTTAACGGCTTTGATATTTATTAAAAGAAATGATTAAAGTGTATAAGTTTGACTTTTACATTTATGATAATGGTTATCAAATTGATTTTTTCTTCTTTAATTAGTTAAAAAAGCAAAATATGTATTTATTTTCTTTTACCAAATTTCGGCCCTTGACCTAAGTATTTAAAGGTTTTGTTTTTCATTTTTCTTAACAAGTTCAAGCCTCCAAAAATATAAACAAAGAGAGTTGAGAGAAAAACGTTTGAAACCAAGAAGTTAACCGAGGAAAAACTTGAATTTTAGTAAATATATTTCAACGTCCTATTAGAAGAAAAATTGTTTCTTTTGTTCTTGGCTATAACATATCGTGTTCTCAAGTTTTTCTACTCTCTTGTGTTTGTGTTATGATGGTTGGAAGCACGAATGAAAGATGTATGCATGTGTATTTAACAAAGTATGCTTATAATTGGTGTATAAACACACTTTTGATCATTTGATGATCTTGTTGCCATTCTAGAGTTGTTAGGCCACTCATTGATGACCTAGAATTGTTCTTGAGTTGTTTCAAAGTGGTGAGACTTGTTTGGTGTTGTAGAGATTAAATTAAAGTATTGAATTTGGTTAATTTTGGCTAATTTTGTTAATTGGACTAATTTGGAAAATTAGGGTTCTTAACCTAAACCAAAATTAGTTTATTTTAATTGCCCAAGAAAAATAATTACCGGAAACTATTTCGAAGTGAAAATAAGCGAAAATGGCGAATAACGGTGTTACTGGGTAATGGCTGCCCAAATAGTGAGTTGTTCACAGTTCGGGCAGCTCACGAACTGTCCAAGTTCTATTGGGGATGACCTGGGCAGCCCCCATGTGCATTGGTGGGTCGGTTCGGTGGGAAACACGTTTTATGTTATTTTGTGGAAAAATATTTTCAATAAAATTTCGCAGTATTTCTATATTATTTATGTCGTTATTTGACATCGAATAAATATATTTAGGTGAAATATGAATGAATTATTAATATTGAATATTGAATAATTTATTCGTAAGTTTAAAAATTTTAAACTGCGATTTCGCCTGAACCGTGCTTCTTCCGCTGCGCCGTCCTGAAAACCCCCCAATAAATGGTATCAGAGTGAGTCTGATTCTGAATCCATTATATGATTAGCCCTTTAAATTTTGATATTTAATCTAATCTTTACTTTTTACATCATGTATTTATTTAATTTGATTAAATAAAGTGAATTACATCTTTTAGGAAATCCCCGTTAAATAAGATTTTATAGTAACTAGTATTAGGAATACTTGTTTCTTGGTCCGCCTTGTCAGTACAGATGCGAATGATTTCCTGATGCTATAACTATATCATGCCAAAGCTGTGCAAGTATGAGTGTGGTAGTTCATTTGCGCCGGTAGAACCTATATGATAAGAAATCCTGAATGTGCCAAAGCTGTCTGGACTACATCGGTAGCTTGATTTTGTCACTGACAAGTGAAGCCTTGACACGCCTCATTGTGAACGTGCGAAAGCTGTCATAACGATAAATGGTCAGGACCAAAATCAGAAGTCACAGTGAGTGTGATTAATAATGAGTTGTCTACCTGTGAATATACGTAGGCGAGAACGTGCCAAAGCTGTGAGTCAAAATATATTCACGGGGTCCACTTTCCATTATAGAATTCGATTTAATTATTGAATTCTCATTGTCCGTTAGGGATTACAATATTACGTAAAGTAGTGGGAGGCAGTACTGGGTTAAAAATCCATAACTAATGTAGTGTGTAAAATTATGAAAATTGTCGCTTATGTTTCTCCTTATTCTAGTATTTAGATAAGATTAAAATTTTATCCACTGCATGCATATTTTATATATGTTTTCTGACTTCGCTTATGGTTGTAGATTTCTAGATTAGAATAGACTATGATATAATCATTCTGGAGAGATTTCTTATGTAATAAAGATTGACATGAATTAGTTCATGTCTTGATATTCTTCACTGGCATTAAGAAAACCCCATTGGGTATTTGTTTATCTGATAATGAAGTTTTTTGGCTTTAGTGACATTTAGAGGTCACATGTCTAACACTATTTACTTTTGAATCATTTGCAATTGTTACAAATAGTTGAAGGCAAAATAATAAAGCTAAAGAAAGAAGATGCGTATAGTTGTGTGTAGAAAATATCAATTTTCACAATACGACAACTATAGGTATTGGATACCAGATCTCCCGTCTAGTTATTTAAAATATTGTTAAATGATTATTTTGATATTTGATATCAGAACTTGCGACTATTGGATAGTTTTGTTCTATGTAAACAGTTGTTACATATTTTAAAATGACTAGTAGTGAATTGACGAATAGATAAACATTAAGGAAAATATCTGGTTAAGTACGTAGCTTATAACAATGTTTTATGAGATTTTATCACACCACATATCCTTATCCATTTAATGAATATTGTATTCGGGAAGATGATTAAATCTCATTTAACCAATGATTGTCATTGGACCGGAAAATTTATTAAATTGATTTATTGGATATATGTACTTTAATGAATTATAAATTACTTAAGACAATCTTCTTTACTTTGTAACTTAGTCAATGAATTGTCGTGACTTAGTTATGTGTTTCTGATGAAACACGAATAGAATATTTTGACTGATTCAAAGATATTTGATCTGAAGTTTTAAAAACTGTATCTTTAAAATTCATCGCGAGTCTTTGAATTGTTCAAAGATATTTGATATGATCAAACATATGAATATAAGGCAATAAGTTCTAAGGTTATTGAATGAATATGATTCTTACTCAATATAATTCTTCTACGATTCCATCTTGATGGAATTGGTTACTGGGAAAAATAGAATCTTATACGATTTGATTCGCTTGATATTAAGTGTTACCGAATTAGTTTCAATACTCTTGGGGATATGATCCAGAAACACTTATTCATCCATTTAATTAAGATTCCATTAGTTTCTATAGTTAAATAAATGATATGTACGAGTAGAAAATTTGAATCTTGAAATGTTTAAGACTTGAATCTTTCTTTTATATAAGGGTTATATAATTGAAAGTACTTGCGCCTAGGAGGTACGAGTAGAAATTTATCATTTAGTCTATTTAATAGAATATTGTATTCTATTTTATAGAATATCATTTCTACAATCCCGAGTAACAAAATTATTTTATTACTTAGTGTGTAACATCGGATGTTGACCATTGTAGAAAGGACTTGGCTTATTGAAGTCAAATGTGAGAGTGATTAATTATAAATGGAACTACATAATTAATAAGATGAAAATACATTTTAATATCTTCTATATAAGTCTAATAAGATGTCAGAATCATTTGCGAAGTATTTGATATTTAATGGTTTTGATGTTTTCTTATTGAAGAAAATTATCCTATAACTTATAATGGGAGCGATATTTGATATCGATTCCGGAAATTAGCATTAAACCATAGATCTAAGATTGTTCATAGTTTACTACGATCAAGTTTTGAACTTGATTAAGCTTTCGTTATGAATCATTCATAAGATGTGCAAATGGTTTGCGCAGCAAAAGCTAAGTGATCTTATTAAAAGGTTTGAGCTTTATAGTATGACAATGATAATAGTTATACTCAACAATCTAATGTAAATTCTGAGGAAACTTGTCTCTAGTCACACTTATTGAACAATTAAAGATTTGTTGGTTAATGTTAATATTGAACTATATATTTTAGCTAGAAATGCAAAGTGGCGTTTCTGAATGGTTTCGTCAGATAAGAGATCCATTGTGATTTCTTAGTTTGAAGAGTTCATTTTGGAATGGCCCTGAAGTTTGTATTCTGCTAAGATTACAGTTTGGTATATTAGCTTATAGAGCCTATTGTGGACTCATATGAGCTTTCTGGAAATTTGTGTTTTCTAATTTTGATATCAGTCAGATTGTCTGATTTTATCAAAGCATAGAGAATACATATGAGATAGAAGGATAGTGAGAGCGTATAAATTTCTTTCTAGTATTTTACATCATAATGACATTATCATATTAAGGTAATAATAAGATGTTTATGAGGTAAATGGTTTACCTGAGTCTTATTTTCTCCATAAATTACGTACATGAAATTGGATTTCGTGACAGATATGTCTGAACTTAGAGCGTCTCACTAATGAAATATACTCGTAGAGCACTAGAGCAACTTTTATGAATAATACTGATTATTTATATATCATTTAACGGTTAAACGAAAGATACATGCATATGGGGCCTTTTGGTCATTTCCTAATTAATGTGTATTTGTATTTAATACTTGACTTTATTCAATACAAATTAATTAATTGTCAAATTATGATATTTGACATATATCATTAATATATGTATTTGGATTATTTGAAGTAAATATAATACATTTATTTGGATATTTGTATTTAAATAATTATTTAATTATTAAATAATTAAAGTAATTAAAAATACAAAATATCTAAGTTGATATTTATTAAAGAAAATGATTAAAGTGTATAAGTTGACTTTTACATTTATGATAATGGTTATCAAATTGATTTTTTCTTCTTTAATTAGTTAAAAAAGCAAAATCTCTATTTGTTATCTTTTACCAAATTTTGGCCCTTGACCTAAGTATTTAAAGGTTTTGTTTTTCATTTTGCTTAACAAGTTCAAGCCTCTAAAAATATAAACAAAGAAAGTTGAGAGAAAAAAATTTGAAGCCAATAAGTTAACCAAGGAAAAACTTGAATTTTAGTAAGTATTTTTCAACTTCCTATTAGAAGAAAAATTGTTTCTTTTGTTCTTGGCTATAACATATCTTGTTCTCAAGTTTTTCTACTCTCTTGTGTTTGTGTTATGATGGTTGGAAGCACGAATGAAATATGTATGCATGTGTATTTAACAAAGTATGCTTATAATTGGTGTATAAGCACACTTATGATCATTTGACGATCTTGTTGCCATTATAGAGTTTTTAGGTCACTCATTGATGACCTAGAATTGTTCTTGAGTTGTTTCAAAGTGGTGAGACTTGTTTGGTGTTGTAAAGATTAAATTAAAGTATTGAATTTGGTTAATTTTGGCTAATTTTGTTAATTGGACTAATTTGAGAAATTAGGGTTCTTAACCTAAACCAAAATTGAGGCTTTTCATATATGTGTTGTATAATGATGTATATATGTTGTACATTTAATTTGGTGTTGATTGGATATCATCTAATATTGTTTTGAACAAATTTGGACCAAAATATAAAATCTGGAAAATGTTGGGACCTCTCGGTAATTTTGGATTTTTATGGGATTTTTGTTGTGAGTTGTATCTTGATGTATATGATATGTATAAATCATTTTGGTAGTGATTTGAAATACTTAAATTTGTATTTGACAAATTAGGACTAAAATGATCAAAATGCAAACCATTGAGGTCTCACGACAATTGAGAGAAAAATCTGATTTTTGGGATAAAAATATATTTTTAAGTGTTTTGTAATTAGAATATATTATTTTATTTTAATTGCCCAAGAAAAATAATTATCGGAAATTGTTTCGAAGTGAAAATACGTGACAATGATGAAAAATGGCGTTATTGGGTAACAGCTGCCCAAACAGTGAGTTGGCCACTGTTCGGGCAGCTCACGAACTGTCCAAGTAGATCGGGCCACGATTCCGGTTCCAACCGGTTCCGGAACCAGAACCAGAACCGTGGCCGACCGGTTCGGTTGGGGTTCGACCCCAACTCGAACCGGTCCGAACTGGTGGAACCATCCGGTTCAAAGGTTCCAACCGGAACCGAAACGGTTCCGGTTGGAACCCTAACCCCAACGGCTACTAGGCGTTGGGGGAGGTTAGGGAGCGTTGGCTCTCTGCCCTCAAAATAAAAAATAAATGCCGTTAAGGCATAAAAAAAATAAAAATTATAAATTCCTAATATATCCCTAATAACGGTAATAAAATGGTTATATTTATGGGCATTTTTGGTATCAAACAAATTCTAAAACTCTATAAATATGATTCATTTTTCATTATTTCAATACACCAAATTCTTAACTCTCTCAATTCCTACAATTCTCTTATTCTAAATCTCAATTCAATTAGTTATTATCATTCGCAATTAGTCAATTTTCTTATTTTTCTTACTTATTTCTTAAACGAAAAATGGAAAGCTCATCTGAGAACATCATGTCAAATATGCCAACCCAAGAGAGTGACCCTATTGTCGGTGCACAATCACGGAGAAGAGAAGTTAAGGCTCGTTCCTCGGATGTTTTCAAAATTCATTTTCATTTAGAAAAATTAAATGATGACAGTTCAAGAGCGATTTGCAACTATTGTGGGGTTTCTTAGAAATTTTCTGGTGGATACGGCAATATGATCAAGCACCTGAAAAGACATCATCCGGTTGAACTTGGAATTGATATGACGCAAACTCAAATGGCCTGGTACGCATCATCTAGTAGAGGTACGAGTGCTGTAGATTTATTTAAATATTCTGATGCAAAAAATAGAGAAGAATTTGCGAAATTAACTTATATGACACATCTTTCTTTAAGCTTTGGTGAAAAACTTCATTTTACTAATTACATGCATAATGCTTTAAATCCTTCTGCATGTAGAATGACTCGAAACACAATAAAACGTCATATTTTTAAATTATATAAAGATGGTAAAATTATTTTAAATGAAATATTTAAAGAGATGAAATGTCGTATTCTGATATTTGGAGTGACCATTGGAAAACACACTCATACATGGGTGTGACTTGTCATTGGATTGATGCATCATTTACCATGCAAAAACGACTTATTGCATTTAGAGTTTTTGATGACCAACATACTGCACAAAATATTTATAGAATGATGAAGGTAATTTTTGATGAATATGGTTTAGTAGAAAAAAATTTTAACATTTGGATTTGATAATGCATATGCAAATACTGCATCCATCAATGATTTAAAATCCTTATGTCAACCAAATTTAGGGGGTCGATTTTTTCATATTCGTTGTACATGTCATGTCCTTAACTTATGTGTTCAAGATGGTCTGAAATTATTATCACCTTTCATTGATCCTATTAAGACGGCACTAAATTGTATTTGGTCATATTCTCAAGTTATGATAGAATGGATGAAGTTTTGTAAAATAAATGGTATTAAACCAATCAAATTTTCAAGAGATGTTCCAACACGTTGGAATTCAACTTATTTTCTTTTATGTCAAGCATTTCAATACAAAGATACATTATGTAGTTTTTTTCTCAACATGTTCAAAATGTCACACTTTATCCTAGTCAATGGGATATTTGTGAAATTTTTTAGATATTTTAAAAGTTTTTAATGATGCTACTTTAATTTTTAGCGGTGTTTATTATCCAACAACACATTTATTTCTTCTTGAAAGTTTGAACATTGTTGGTGCTCTCGATGAACATGCTGAAAGTAGCGATCCTAATGATATTGTTTTGTTAGAAGTCATTACTGTTATGAAGGTAAAATGATTGAATTAATTTAGAGAAATTCCTTTACTTTATCTTATTGCTGCTGTTTTTGATCCTAGATTTAAATTAGAAGGTTTGAATGGTGCTTTACAAGCTTACTATGGTTATTTAGGAATATTAGATGAAATTGATATTACAAGATTAATGTTGAAATTGAGAAATGATTTAATTGAGTTATTTAATGATTATATTGTAAGATATAACTTAGGAACATTAGGTGAATGTAGTAGTAGTGAACCAGTAATTCAAACAAGACTTAGCGCATGGGATCGTTGGTTATTGCAACGAAATAAAAAAGATAGGGATACGACAACTAATAACCACGAATTAGATAATTATTTATCTACAAATTTCGAGTTTCCTATTGAAAGTTTAGTTAGTAAAAATTTTAAAATCCTTGACTGGTGGAACAGACATCAAAATATATATCTTGTTTTATCAATTATTGCTAAAGAGATATTGCCAGCACCTATTTCCACCGTTGCGGTTGAGCAAGCCTTCAGTTTGGGAGGCAATATATTGGAAGCTAGACGATCTTCATTACATCCAAGTACTCTAGAAGCAACAACTTATGTGGATGATTGGACTCGAGCTGATCTGAGACAACAAGAAGATGCCTCTGATGATTTTGAAGATTTGTTCGATAATGCATCTGCAACAACAAGTGCAAACGGAACCGAAGCTGAAGGATCAACTGATAATGATGATTGATAATTATAAAATTGTAAATTTACAAAGGGGAAATATCTTAAAATTGTAATGGAACTACATGAGCTTTGATTCCTCTCACCCCTGGAGGATACGTAGGCAACTTAATTTTTAAAAATTTAAGCTCAAGCTCTTCAATGAAATAATTTTATTTATTTATTAAATTAATCTCATTTATTTTAATTTATTTTCGAAATTAAAAAAAATGGTTCGAACCGAACCGGAACCGGAACCTAACCGGTCAGTTCCGGTTCGGTTCTGGTTCCACTTCAGTGTGGAACCGAAATTAACCGGTTCGGTTCCTGTTCCACACTTGTGGAACCAGAAATCGACCGATTCGGTTTGGTTCCAAACCAGAACCGAATCACCGACTGGGTCTATGTCCAAGTGCTATTGGGGCTGACCTGGGCAGCCCCCATATGCATTGGTGGGTCGGTTCAATCAGAAACGTGTTTTATGCTATTCTGCGGAAAAATATTTTCGTAAAAATTTTGCTGTATTTCTATATTATTTATGTCGTTATTTGATATCGAATAAATATGTTTAGGTGAAATATGAATGAATTACTAATATTGGATATTGAATAATTTATTCATAAGTTTAAAAATTTTGAACTACAATTTCGCCCGAACCGCGCTTCTTTCGCTGCGCCATCTTGAAAAACCCCAACAGTTACGAAGTACTATTGATTTTCTAATGAACGATTTATTCATAACCATTATGAATATTAATCTTTCTATTCGCAATAGAAAGACTTGAGCGCTGTAATCGTTCAAGTACCGATTCAACCCTTAAGGAAGATACTCATCTACTTCTCGCAAGAAGGTGTGAATCTTATATTTATGTAAAACGTCTCCAACTCCACACCAAACAATGTCTCCAAAGTATGTAGCTATTAGTTGGGATTTCTATAGTAACCTCACCTTTGTAACAAATGACATAGCCTGCCATTAAGGAGTTCATTGTACACTCAGAATTCAGAACAATTCATATATGACCATCTAGTAGATTGAAATGATTTTTTTTATTTAACGGATATTATGAGAAATTCATTTCTATCTAGGTCCAGTCTTATATGCTCACATCGTACAAGTATTGGACAATTATGACCCATATCGTCACTATTTTTAAAAGACGTTGTGGTTTTTGTACAAACTAACTATGTGACAATGGAAATTGCTATTTTATCATTTTATAATTAGATTACTTGAATATATAAATGATAAAAGTCCTTATGATTAGTTCCAGATTATAAGATATGAGACATTATCAATCCACCAAAGGTTTAATCATTAAATATCTCTAGTCGTAGTATTATCGAGACTGGACATCGATAATGCGAAATAGGCTAGTATTACACTTGTGCGCGTTATGGAAGCGTAACGACATAGTTCTTATATATTTGGGTATTGGATACTCATGCAAGTGTAATAGGAGGTTTTGTTTACCGATGGTACGGGAACAGCTTCGCTCTGGATAGACCCCACGAAATCCCATTGGTAGTATGACTATGTGTCTATAGGAATCCGCATCAGGGTAGGTGTATTTGGTCTTAACCTGAGACGTTCATCGCTAATAATTACGACAATCAGTACGCTTTGGTTTTGGTCTTTCGGGGCTTTAACAGGTTATGTGTACGCCTCTTCTTTGTTTATTGAGAATCGTAGTGTATTGGGTGTGATGTCAAGATGGAAGTATCACTTCAGTCATATGGAGATGATGATCACACACGGATACAGAACTGATACTCTATTATGTTGCAACTATCGGGATAATATGACAAGATCATGATTATCCGATTAAAGAGACTAGTTGCTAGTGATCCGATATATACTTCGTACGGGGCAAACACTATTCCAGCCCCAGTCCTAGAATGTGACATCTGATACTGGATCGCAATACGCAATACTTGGTATACTACGCTTGATATAGATTATATATTCCTTAAAGAATATTTCCGGAGAATGGGGTAGGCACGATGCTTTGCTAGAAGTCAACCATGTCTTGTAAATCTGTAAGACGTGGTACCGGGTACGCACGTGTTCGAATAGTCCGACGACCGGATTTACTGCCAACATATCCAGGGATCTCATGGGTCGCTTCCCGAAGATTCACCGATGACGTATGACTCAAATAGAATTAATCTAGGATTAATTATGTGAGAGAGAAAATTAATCTAGGATTAATTACGGCGAGAATTTATCTGGGATAAAATTCAAATAGAAGAGAGAGAACGATTAATTTGGAATTAATCGATTAAATAATATATTCGATATATTAAATGAAATTAGATTTCATAACAGAATTAAAATTGGATTTTAATTCGGGCGAACGAATTAATTTAGAATTAATTTGCGAGGGACTTTCCTAATAATTTTGCAAGGCATTATTATTTTATTAAATTTGATTTAATTACATCGCGACGGAAAATTCGTTAATTCGGAATTAACGAACCTGAGCCAGGAATGTGTTTTGCGGACCCACTCGGATTTTGAATTAAGTGGGGCCCACATCAAGTCACATCACTAGTCAATCTCATCACTTTAAGTTGATGGAAGTTGTTAGTTGTTGTTAGCTTGTGTTTTACACAATCATTATTTTATTTTTGATGTGTGAAAGACTAATACCAACTTTTGAAGATTTGGTATTAGGTTACTTTGATTTTGGAAAATCAAATACAACACAATTTTCTCTCCCTCTCATTTGCCAAAATCGAAACCTTCTCTCCCTCTCATCTCCATCCATTGCCGAGAGTTGCTTCTCACAATAGGAGGATTTTTGTTGCAATTTCTTCCAAAGCTAGCACTTAAAAGAGTCTACAAAGGTGATAGGGAAACTATCCCATTGAGTTTGGAATTCTAAGATCAAAGCTTGGATCTCAACATACAAACAAATGAGAGCTCGGAGCACTACATAAAGGTTGGAAATTTTTGTTATCTCCACATCTGCCATAACCGATCGTTGTAAGTATTTTTCCGCAATCTTACTTCGATTATTCACACTTGTTTATGCTTAATAGATCCTTGGCATGTTCTAGGAGAACCCTACAATGGTATCAGAGCCAATTTTAAGCATGAAATATTTAGGGTTCATAAACTTTATTTTGGGGATTTTGTGATTTGAGCATGATATCTTCAAATTGAATGTTTGGTTATGTTTAGATTATGATAACTTAGAGTTATGCATGATTAATTGTGAGAAAAATTGATTAGATTAAATTTCCCCAATTTGTATGCCATGGCCGAAACTTATGGACCTTAGGATCTCATGGTGATTTTTGAATTTTAGACCATTGGATGTGTTTAAATGCATGAGATATATTGATTTGTGATTTAGTTTGATTGAAATCAAAATTGATGAAAAAATGCATGAAAACCCGTGAGCAATAGAAGCATGTTATGAATTGATTTTGCTTCAATTATGTTGGACATGTATTGAAAATAATAAAGCATGATTAATTAATTAAATTGGTGTTTTGGAAATGTTAATTTAACTAATTAATTATGGCTATACACTTTAATTAAAAAATTGTGATATTTGGAATATTGAAATTTAAATAATTAGGCTTTAATTTGGAATTGGGCTAAAATTGTTATATTTGGGCCTAATGGGCTTGGTTGGGCCAAGTTGGTTTAAGACAATTGGATTGGATCCAAATTGGGCCTAAAACCATTCCATAAAGTCCAAATATAATTAATGGGCCTTTAAATATTTAATTGGGCTTAATGGGCCAAAATTAATTTTATGGCAAACGGTGATTCCTAATTAGGCTTTGGTTGCCAAAGTCCATGCCTTAAGAAATTAATTAAAAGCCCATTGGACTTTAATTAAATTAACATTGGATGTTAATTGGGCCTTTGAGACCCATTAAGATTAGATTTAGCATCTAAGTCGAAAAGGCATATTAATAAGTGTAATTATTTAATTTAGAATTAAATATGAATTAGTATTGAATACAAATTAAATTGGATTTAATATTGTAGTTCGATATAATTCAAGAATACACACTTTGAGTACTTATTCTTAAACGAGTTGGACTCGCGCAAATCAAATCGTTGATTGAACATTAGATGATCACTTAATTCAAAGATTAATTAATTAGATTAGATTGATTGAATAACTTGCTTTGTGTGAATACATGGATGTATTGTATGAATAATGTATATCAGATGGATATTAGATGATTGAGGGCAATTTTGGAAATTGTTGTAATAAATTTAGAATTTATTAAATTGGACCTGCGTGTCCAGCCTTTATCTCTTGACTCTTTATAATTCTCTTCTCACCAATTCCCCTCAATGTAAATGAGGTTTCTTTAATGTATTATGTAATTGGGTAGAATGCATCCGCATATCGTTATTATTTTAATTCGCGCCTTATTATGCTTTTAGAATGCATGCTTAAGGGTGTATGATGAGACCTAATCAAAGATAATAAATTGGTTGCCAATTTACGCGAAAAACCCTAGAACTAATATTAAGCGAATTCCTTCCATTGAGTGGTTCTCTCTCAAGATCCAAGATTGGCATTGGTTTGTTGGCCAAAGTCAAGATCAATGTCCATTGCGGATGTGTTTGAACCACGAAAGCTTTGTTCCATATCGCATGTCTTGGGCAAGTTGTGATTTGTTGGCAAAAGTCAAGGTCACTTCTTGTTCATCGATGTGGATTACGAAGCTTTCCCACTGTCAATGGGTCCCGCTTAACTGGAATCATTAAGTTTGTTGAGCCAAAGTCAAGACTTAGTTGATTCAGAGGAAAAGGTTAGGAAAATATATTGGCATATATATTGTATATATGTTTCGGACTTGGAGGTCCACCTACCGGATCTAGGAATTGGATGAGATCCAATTGATCTTAGAGATCTACCTAGTTAAATATCATACAGCTTGTTGGCCAAAGTCAAGGTTGTGTGTTATTTAACGGGATCCTAGCCCACTATGAAACTAGGTTTCCCGAGTACTCAACAGAGGGTAGAGGCTCGTCGAAAAATAGTAGGAGGCTAGTATTGAATTTGCTATTTCGTTCAAATACTTGCCAATACGCGCTTTCAAATTATTTCATCATTTTATATAGTTATTAGTTGGACTACTATTTTATTATTTTTATTGTAACAGTTGGACTGTACCCATAAATCGTTATTTGAATAGTTAGACTATTGCAATTAAGATGGTGGGAAAGATCAACGTTAGGGACATTATCATTGGCGAAAATGTCTTTAATGGTGTGAACTTTCCTGACTGGGATATGAACCTCATGATTGTCCTGGGGGCCGAGAAGATGATATATATGATAGAGAGACCTCTCGGGCCTAAGCCCGGAATTGACCAGCCGCTTGAGCTTGAGCTTGAGCTTTGGAAGACTCACAGCGATGACAACTCAACTGCTCAATCTGTCATGCTCGCTGTAATGACCCCTAAATTTCATCGCCAGAACAAGGGATTGGATCCCTATACTATGATGGAAAAATTGAAGGACCTTCATCGATCTAACCTTAGATCGCAATGTATGAATTACAAAAGAAGCTCTTTCGCTCTCGAATGTCAGAGGGTACATCTGTCGACCACCATGTGTCGCAGATGATTGCTGACATCGAACAACTGGGTCAGTTAGGCATAACCTTTGAGGCTGAGACTTCTATAGATTTGATCTTGCAGTCTCTTCTTGACAGCTGGAGTGGGTTCATCATGAACTATAATATGATGAACGAAGACCATACTCTTGGAGAGTTGATGGCAATGTTGCGTGAAACAGAAAAAGAGCTATTGAAGGGTAAAAAGCGCGAGCGTACTTTGCTTCAACATCTTAGTCTGCCAAGGCTTGGCCAAAGGCTACTGGAGGTGTAAAGAAGAAGAATGGCAATGCCAAATCATCAAAGTCTTCTGGGAATGCTAAGGACAAATCCCAATATGTCTACCTACAATATGGCAAACGGGGTCACTGGAAGCGTGACTGCCGTGAGTACAAGGCGCACATGAAGGAAATCAAAGCGGGCAAGACACCGGCTTCAGATATGTTTGTAATAGAAATAAACATGTCTACTTCTAGTTTTAAAAATTGGATTTTTGATTCTGGTTGTGGTACTCATATATGTACTGATGTGCATGATTTACAGATTAGCAGGAGACTGGCTTCAGGAGAGATAGACCTCCGAGTTGGAAATGGGACTAGAGTCACCGTTTTGGCTGTTGGGACCTACATTTTGGAACTGCCCTCATGGCATGTACTAAATCTATCAGACTGTGTTATGGTTATGTGTATCTTATGAGACACAAGTCGGAAACCTTTGAGAAATTCAAAAAGTTTCGACACGAAGTAGAAAACAGACCGGTAAAAGTATTAAAACATTACGGTCGGACCGTGGTGGAGAATACTTAAGTAATGAGCTTTGGCAATTATGGATCCAACCCAAGATGCCAAGGCCCAATTAGGAATCACCTTATGCCAAAAATCAATTTAGGCCCATTAGGCCCAATTAAATTATTACAGGCCCAATGTCATATTTTGGACTTTATGGAAATTGTTTTAGGCCCAATTGGATCCAACCCAATTTTCCAAAACCATACATTGCCCAACCAAGCCCATTAGCCCAAATACAACAATATAAAATTAACATAATATTCCAAAATCATATTTATTCAATTAAAGTGTAATTAATACAATTAATCAATTAATCTAATGTTTCCAAAATACTAATTAATCCAATTAATCATGCTTAAATATTCAAATTCATGTCCAATTCAAATTGAAGCAAAATCAACTCATTCAACATGCTTCAAACTTACGGCAATTACATGAAATAACATCCAATTTTGATTTCAATCCAATTAAATCAATAATCAATATTCATTTCATGCATTTAACATATCCAATTGTCAAAATTCAAAAAGTCACCATGAGCATTAGTAAGGGTTCCATTCGGCCATGTCTTAGGATTTGGGGAAAATTAATCTAATCAATTTTTAAAAAATCCAATGATGCACAAATCCAATTCATCATCATCTAAACACAACCAAACAATCAATTTGGAGAAATCATGCTCCAATCAAAAATACCCAAATTAAAGTTAAGAACCCTAAAATTCAAATCAAGTCTAGATTGGCTCTGATATCATTGTTAGTGTCCTACACATGCCAAGGATCTCTAAAATCATGATTTGTGTGTGAATATTACAAGATAAGTTGCAGAAATACTTACATTGTGTTGG
>SKCR01048342.1:0-39589 GCA_019454045.1 Zanthoxylum bungeanum | reverse complement strand
GATTCATGAATACAATTAGAACATAAACACATTGTTTAAGACACTCTAATTAGTGATTTAATTACAAACATAAAGGAAAAATATATCCTAACCAAAAGACACATCTGTGCATACCCAATTTACGCATAACTTCCAAAGTAGAACTCATAATTCAATTGGACTTTTTAGAAGCCAGACCTAATAGATTGAAAATAGCAAATATTTTTTCTCTACCTCACTTCTACCGTACACAATATAAAATATCAACTTTATTATTTTTGATTAATTTTCGACTATTTCTATTTAATAGTCGATTTGGAATTAAATTGCCAATCTCACAATTTGGCTCACATCCGCCTTTGGTAATTGGTAGGAGATGTTAGTCTACATAGCGGCTCATAGTTTCAAACAACACCACCCAAATACCGGAAATGCTATATCGTCGACATCCGTCCACGTGTCAATCTCCAGTTACCCCATTACCAAACCCTCACACTCCCGCTCATTTTAGCACATAGCCGTCCCCTTTAAAAACCGAAAAAATACCTCACACCGCATAGACCGCATACATGATACAATCGGTAACATACTCTATTCACCGGCAATAGCCAGTCGCCAACGAACTCAACAAAGGACTCACCGTCAACCTAACTGGATATACCCGGTCACCTCAGGAAAAAATCAATACATTTTCTTATCTACTTCGTCATATAAATTCGTTGCCAGGCTAAGCTTCATCCTTCATTCGCCTCTTCTTGTTCAAACTCTTCTGAGCTTTTTCGCCCAGTGTTGTAATTACGGTTTTATCCCTCAAGTTATATGCTAGCTTCTGGTGACCGGGAACCTGAGAGCCTTAGCTCCTCTCCAGCTCTCGGTTTCCCCCGCCTCTGGTTCTTCCGTTACCGGCGTTTGAGGTAACCGGTTATTTATTACAAAGATTATTTATATATTTGATGCCGAACACTAAGAGTCAAAGGAGAGGAGTACAAGAGCCGAGCCGGAGAGCAAAGTTATCGGAGAAATCGTCGTCGTTTCACGGGAGACTCCCGGCCACGATGCAGACGGAGAAAGAGCTGAGAAGGCCGAAGACTTTCCCGGATTTGCTTCAAGATCGGAGCGTCGGTAGTTTTTCAACGGAATCGAAGCCGAAGAAACTGACGAAGCTGTTGTTGAACGTAACGATACAAGGAAGCGTCGGTGCAGTACAGGTGATAGTGTCGGCGGAAAACACCGTCGCCGATCTTGTCTCCACCGCCGTCAAGCAATACGTTAAAGAATGTCGCCGTCCGATGTTGGCGACCTCCGATCCCTCCGGCTTTGATCTCCATTATTCTCAGTTCTGCTTAGAAAGTATGAATCATAGACATTTTTCAAATATCCTAATCTGTAACCGTTGACATTAAGACACGTGTACGTTGGTGATTTATCGAATGATATTTTTTTTTTTCATATTTTGTTTAGGTTTGGGGAGAGGGGAGAAGCTGATGGAGTTGGGATCGAGGAACTTCATTTTATGCCCGAGAAAATCTGAGAAAGAAGGAGGGAGCGGAGACGTAACGACGTCGTCTTCGACGTGTTCGAAGGAGGCAGGAAAGGCTAGCAAGACGGGGATTCCTTGGCTTAAATTCATGGATTTCTTGCTGTAACTGGCAGTTTTTTTTTTTTTTTTTTTTTTTTTTTTTTAAAAAAAACTTTTTACCAATATGTTATGTGTAAAAATGGTAATAGGATTAATATTTAAAGGCGGCCTTTTTTAGTACAAAAATTATATTTTTACGACAATTATATTGTTTTTAGAGGATTTGTAAATTTGTTTGTGAGATTGTTAGTGAGTGTATCATTTTCCTTTTTAGTTATATTTGGTTTCAAATAATTATTTCCAATCTCCAATGACCAATCCATCATGTATAAGTATGAACCTATGTTCGAATGTAAGAAGTGTTTTTTTGTAATAGTTTGGGATAATAAAAAATTTTATTTATCCCGTTTAAGCCCGAAAATGATGGTTTGAAAGTTAAATTCTCAACGATTCAAAAAAAAAAAATATGAATAGCATAGTGTGACTACGGGAGATTCCAACAATATTTTTAGTTTTTTACCATTTACTTAAAAAAAAAGGTTTCATTTTCGATGCTTAAAATATTTGGGTTGTGGCTAATAATATTTTAGATTATTGTTTAATACCTTAATTTAAAATGCCTTGAAATACCTACAAGCTTATTCAAAAAGGCATAAAATATTTTTATCTTTAGGAAGGTAATCTTATCCCTACAATTTAGAAGAGGAAATGCTTAGTCAAACCTTTACCTTGTAGGCTTATTTTCCATTTTTTTCAATCACCTTGAGCCTTAAGGCTAAGAGCCAGCCGTTATTTCTCTAAAAAAAACTAGAGAGTGAAGGTTATGTTTGGATTGATGAAATATGATGTAATAGAATTAAATATAATTTAAAATATTTATAATTTATTGTTTGTATTTGAAGGTAGAGAAAGTGCAACTTGTTGACGATTGATTTTCGTTCCATGGGCAAGTTTGGAATACCGCTCCTGCAAAACAATCCTCCTCCAACCGTGAATTTGTTTGGTTATGGGGGCCAAAAGCAAATTTAGCATAAAAACAAGAACAAACACAAAAATGACAGAGGATTTTACGTGGTTCGGCGGAGTGAATCCAACATACGTCCACAGGCACAAAGTGGAATGTTGCTTTTATTACCAAACCGAGCTCGACCGACCTCTTTTCAATGGTGGTCGAAAGTAACCGAGCTGTTTGTTTATGGCGTTTTTACAAATAGTTATTTGAATGAAAATTCGCTAACCATTACAAATGTGTTTACCCTCCCTTTATACTAAGAAAAAGTAACATTGTTCTCATATCTTTATGACGTCAGCCACGAGGATTTCCTGCTGCTGCCGAAAGTAAACCTGTCATCTGACACTTTATCAAATCACTATATTTTATACGATACCACACTCAACAATTATGGTGACAGCCTGTATCATTCGTCCATGTGGTGGCGTGTGTCAGAGGATCACCTTGCAAGTTGCTATAGTCACATCACAGCTTTATGGATGATGCACATGACCTCCTTTGGTCGGAACATGACCTTATCTAGTCGGAACATAACCTCCTCTGGTCGGAATATGACCTCCTCTGGTCGGATCATGACCTCCTCTAGTCGGAACATGACATCCACTGGTCGGAACATGACCTCCTCTGGTCGGATCATGACCTCCTCTGGTCGGATCATGACCTCCACTGGTCGGAACATGACCTCCTCTGGTCGAAACATGACCTCCTCTGGTCGAAACATGACCTCCTCTGGTCGGATCAATTCTGCGCCTCTGGCTCGGGCCCTTTTGCCTGATCTCGTCCTAACGAGGACCTTGGGTTTTTCCTCTGTTAATCACAAAACTTATCATCGTAAGCGGAATTACTTTTCTTGTCCTTCCTCGGGATGCTGATTTCTTGGGGGTGAAAAACCACCATCAACATCCGTCCCCTAGTTCTCGGTATCAACGAGTTAGCGAGTTAATGCTAGGAACTATAAAAAAGATGGTGGTGCGTGAAACCGGAGACCAATCTGATTTCCTCAAACTGATACTCTCATGGGCTCCTCATATTGCTTTAATTTGATGTCTTGTGGTACTTTTTCAACACTTGGACATCTGATGCCGACCTGAATCAGCACTGGTTGACCCTTAGTCAAAAATCTGAGACTGACTTCACCATCTCTGCTTTACTCTTTCGGGCCATGCCCTATAATTCGAGATTCAGAAGGAATGTTCAGCAAAGTCTTGTATAATAGAAGACAAGCCACTTGGCCATTAACACAATAATAGGGCTTTGGAGGGACGTAACCCACCCTCGTGCCAATCGAAGATAATAAGCCATCGGTGGGACGTAACCCAATCCCGAGCCACAAAAAAAAAAAGGTGGTCACAAGGGAATGTTCTCTCCTTATGCCAATAACACTTAGTCATTAGGGAGAAACTCTAACCTCATGCCAACGAATATAATAAGGCCTCTGTGGTACTAAAGCAGACCCGAGCCATAAAACACCTCGGCCTCGGCGGTACTAAAGCACACCAGAGCTATAAAACACCCCGGCCTCGGCGGTATTAAAGCAGACCTGAGGCATAAAATACCTCGGCCTCGGTGGTACTAAAGCAGACCAGAGCCATAAAACACATCGGCATCAGCAGTACTAAAGCAGACCCGAGCCATAAAACACATCGGCCTCGGCGGTACTAAAGCACACCCGAGCCATAAAACACCTCGGCCTCGGCGGTACTAAAGCAGATGCGGCCTCGGCGGTAGTAAAGCATACCCGAGCCATAAACACCTCGGCCTCGATGGTACTAAATCAGACCCGAGCCATAAAATACATCGGCCTCGGCGGTACTAAAGCAGACCCGAGCCATAAAACACCTCGGCCTCGGCGATACTAAAGCAGACCCGAGCCATAAAACACCTCGGCCTCGGTGGTACTAAAGCAGATCCGAGCCATAAAACACCTCGGCCTCGGCGGTACTAAAGTAGACCCGAGCCATAAAACACCTCGGTCTCGGCGGTACTAAAGCAGACCCTAGCCATAAAACACCTCGGCCTCAACGGTACTAAAGTAGACCCGAGCCATAAAACACCTAGGTCTCTATGTGGGCCATAATGAACAAGCATGGATAAACAAGTGTTTATTTAAGAAATGGAAAGTCTTACTCATATTCTTGAGATCTAATACTATTCTTACAACTCTTTGAGGGTCATTATAAGAGAGGCTCTACTGAAAATATCCTCTCAGCATCTCAGTATTCCAAGTACCCGACCTGATGGCTTCCACTATCAGCATTGGTCGGCCTCCATAGGCATTTGGTCTATGCACTCATCAAGATAACCTTTTTTTACCAGGTCTTCCACCTGCTCCCGCAGGTCCCTGCATCCATTCGTGGCATGTCCCCTTACATTATGGTACATACAATAAGCCCTGTTGTTTCCATCCTCAATTGGGAACCTCCTCATGTTAGGCTCGGCCAATAGACCTTTATCCCGGATTTCCCGAACTATCTGGGCCAGAGGTCTGTTCAGGGGGGTGCGCACTGTCCGCGACATGGTTAACTTGGACAGACAGCCTTCTCTCTTGAACTTGATTATCTTGAGGCGTCGACATGAGCTCCTTCTGCCTCGAGAGTGGTCTCCTCATATTTCTGCCCAAATCCCACTGATTTTCCAACCTGAGTATCTTGGTCCTCCGGGTGCCCCCTCCTCGGGCAATCTTCTTCTCTTCCTCCATTAGCATAAATTTTCTTGTCTGCTCCAAAGCTGTGGCATAGTCTGGTATCTCTTGGATCCTCAGGTGAGACCACAATTTCCCAATCTTGAGAGCTCCCTTAAAACTTTCCAAGGCCTCCGGGAATTCATATGCCCCTACCTCTAACACCAAGCTATGATACCAGTCAATAAAAATTTTGAGGGGCTCATCATCCTTCTGCTTCATTATCCTTAACGACCCTATCGTCTTCCTAGGCACACATACTCCTTTGAAATGCCGAACAAAGGATTTCCTCAGCTGAGAGAAACTATTGATGCTCCCTGGAGTCAAACTTCTGAACCAAAAAATTACGGGTCCACCCAGGTTAAAGGGAACACCTTGCATATGGCCTTTCCCACCATCACTTGAACCTCCATTAGCAAAACAAACCTTTCAACATGGGATTTGGGGTCGGTATGACCATTGTAGGGGTCTGTAGACGGCATGGTGTACCATCTAGGTAACTCTGCTGACAAGATCCATTCCGTGAAGGGGGAGGCTACTTCTACGTCCTGACCATCTCATTTATCTGCCTTCATATTTTCTTCTCACTTTCTCATTTCTTTCCTGAACCAGTCCTTCATCTGGTCGTCAGTATTATCACGCTGAGCCAATAATACAGTCTACCGAAAGTTGCCAATTCCTGTAGCACGCGTCGCGACGCACAAGCTCTACGCTTCGCGACGCGCACCGATTTTGGAGCCTATAAATAGAGGCTGATTTCATTTGAATTTTTCATACTTTCTTCTGGGGAATTTCCTTAGAATACTAAGAAGAGAGTATCGTGTTTGTTTAATTTCAATTTTCTTGTATTTAATTTTTATTTTAAGTAATAAATCTTTCTTGTTTTGTTTAAAAGCATGAGTATGTAACTTCTTTCTGCTGAGGTGAATGTGCAACTTTTATTATAATAATTTAAATTAATCTCTCTTATTTTATAATATATAAATTATCTTAAAACCTGACGTAATAGGATACCTCCTTTTATGGTCGGTTGGACTTAATTAAAATTAATTTTAACCTAACTTAATTGATTACCGCCTTTATGGTCGGTTGGAATTAATTAAAATCTGACTTAATCAGAATACCGCCTATATGGTCGGCTGGTAATGTAATGTAAATTTATATATTATAATAAGGGAGATTTCTAGTTTTGAAATAATAAAAGTGGATCTCCAAACCCTAACATTTTATTTCATTGTTGTAATTTTTACCTTTTTATTTTCAATTAGTTGCATGATGTTTTATTTATTTAAGTCTTTAGTAGTCCTAGATATATGTCGTAACTAAATACGTTGTCTAGGGTTGTGATGAAAACCAATATCAATGATTTAATAAGTTGATTTTTCTTATGTCTTGTGTAATGTATTGGTTTATTTATTCAATCTAGTTCTTAATGTTTCTTGTTAATTGGCTATTAATAAGATTGATTTGGTCAACTTAAAATGAACTTGGAAAAGAGATTTTAGGTTTAGACGTAGACTCAATAGCTCACGATCTCACATTCACCTTAGAGATTTCCTTACAGGATAGGAATATATCTGTCGGGAGTGGAAAGCCATAATTGGAACTTAAACTTAATGAATTCGAAGTTTCTTAATTAACATAGAAATATAGTTAATTGGGTTACTTTGGGTGTTTGCATCTGACAATCAGAAGAGGCTTTTGCATAACTTCGTGTTCCAAGTTAATAAACTGACATATTACACAAGCATAAGGTAATCAACTCATCCTTAGAAAGATATTAGTAGGATTCACAACCCTGAATAATTTCATATCATTGTTTAAAACTTAAAATCTACATTTGTTTTGTTTTATTTACTTGTTTTAAAAATCACATTCCAACCAACAATCAAATCAATCAGATACTCGTAGACATTTAGCTTAATAATTGATAGCATATGTATTAAGTCCTCATGGGATCAATACATTTTATACTACTTGAGTGATACATGCGATTGCGTTACGTATGTGTTTACCACCGATCATATACCCGGAACGGGTCCGGGTATACCCGGGCCGGACCTGAGATCCACATCTTCCTCCACTGTGTTTTTTTTTTTAAAAACTCAACTATTAACAATAAAAAATATCAGAGTCAGCAAAATAGATTACATAACAACTTCAACACAACAACAAAAATTTGAACACAATGAAGATGATGAAGATTGAAGTTGAAGATGATGATGAACTAATGTGAAGTTGAAGATTGATGGTGATGATGAAGATTGATGATGATCCGCATGCATTGATGATGATGAAGTTGAAGATTGATGTGAAGTTGAAGATGATGAACTGATTAGATTTAGGGATTTTTTTTATACTTTAATTTTTTTAATTTAATCGAGTCTCGGGTACCCGGGTCCGGAATCATCCGGACCCGATTATGGCCGGGTCTTAATTATAAAGACCCGGGTCCGCAATTTTTTTTTACTGATCCGGGTCTTACCGGACCCGGGTCCGCAAATTTTTTTTACGGATCCGGGTCTTACCAGACCCGGGTCCTTCCGAGTCGTCCGGATCCTAGCTGGGTCCGAGTCTTTTTGACACCCCTAGTTTCTCAAAAGGACTATTGACACTATTACAAGTAGTGATCAAATTAACAAACAATAAGATGAACCTGAAAATATTGAGGAAAATGAACATAGATGTAACAAGAGAGCAAGAACGTATAAATCATTTGGACCTGATTTGAGACCCGATCCAAAATCCGGTTCATGTGACCCCTTCAACTCGGGTAGGGGTTGAACCAGCGCTTTGGGCTTATTGAATCAGTTAGGAAAAGTATATGCTCATGTCTATGTCCTAGAGATATGTGTTGGAGATCTAGGGCCCGAGGTTGATAATGATTTATCTCAAATAGAAATTATTTAAGAGCTCCCACTGAATCGGTGACTTGACCCGGGTTTATCTGGTTAAAGGGGCTGATTTTTTTTTAATTTTTTAAAATTATTATTATTAATTTAGGTTTATATATATATATATATATATTTTGTAAAAAATAATAAAAATATAGTTAATTAATGACACCGGATCGATCCGCGATCGACTCGCGGTCCGACCACTAACTCTTGACCCTCTTCTAATCCCGGATCGATGGACCGGACCGGATTGGACCGGACCGGACCAGATTTTAAATCAACCTACGACATGTAGTTATTTGACGTGTGATTAATGTAAAGAAAATAAAGTCAATCAAATAATATAAAATAATATTTAAACTCATCGAATATATAGCATTAGCCCATTAGCCCAAGCCCAAGCCCAAACGAAGAGAAACCCTAGAATTTTGAAAAAGGAAAAACAAAAACCCCTGCAAAAATCGGCGGCAAGTCCCTTATAAATCCCATCCAAAGCCCTACAAGCTTACGCCTCTTTCGTCAACTCTCTCTAAACCCTAGCTTTCTCTCTCTTACTCTTATTCTCTCTCTAACATACATTCAGTCATCTTCAATGGAGTTTTGGGGTAAGCCTCACTCACTCACTCTTTGCTTTTCTTCTGTTTTCGTTTTTTTAACTTTGTTTTTCCTTTGTTTATTTTCGCCATTAATAATTGTGTGTTTATGTGTTGTTTGGTTCTGATTAGCTTTGAATATTAGAAATATCTCAAAAAGGTTTTTTTTTTGGTCTCTTTTAATAGTGACAATAAGTACGATTATGCTGAGCTCTCGTCTCTTTGATTCGTTGCTTGTGTTAATGGGGTTTTCGTTTCATTATTTTCACTAAATATGAAAACTGATGCTCATGCCGTGTGATAAATTTTTCGATTAAAGTTCTTGCACTTGGAATTTTTGGAGGGCTTTCAGGTTTCTTTCTATTTGTCATCTGTTTTACCTTTTCTCTATGGTTGTGTTTTGCTGCATTTTGCTATTTTGTCCTTGCATCAAAGGAGCCAGGTTTTTTTTTTTTTTTTTTGAAAAAATAATTTAAATTAATGTCATAAATTGTGATTTGAAATTGTTTGGTTATGAATTTTAATTTTGAAAAAAGTATTTTAGTTGATAGCAACGGTTAAGAAATCAATTTGAAGTTTGGTTTATAGTTTTTTGGTTGTTATGGAAGTTTAAATTTTTACTTATAGCTTATAGCTTTTAGGTTTTCACCCAAAGTTTTTTGAAATTGATATGGTATGATTGCATCTGTTCGCCTTTAAGAGAAATAAAGAGTGAATTATATATTTGGTGTGTTTTGTGCAAGAATTTTTGAATATCTAAAAGACGCCGGAAGATATTTAAGTAATATTCTCTCTTCGTTCCTTTATGTTGAAGAACAAACTAACCATGTTAGCTTATGATTATCTACATTAGTGCTTATTTGAAAATCAATAAAATGCCGCTATTTATGCAACCATGACAATCCATTTGACAATGGCAATAGCAATAGCCCTTTAGGATATGCTTCTGCTATTTTAAAGCTTATACTGGCGATGGGTTGCCTTTTTTATGGTGGTGTTTTAGGTGTTGAAGTTAAGGCAGGACAGCCTCTTAAAGTGAAACCTACCTTTGACAATATCATCCATCTTTCACAGGTTATACTTCTTTTTTATAGTTGTGTTATTGTTGAGTTGAAAAAATGCTTTAACGTGACTCAGAGTAGTTTGTTTATCTTGTAAAATATATTGATTGCCGCCTTCTTTTTGCAGGCATCACTTGGCGAGTCAAAGAAAGAGAAAGGGAATGAGTCTGTGCCCCTTTCTGTGAAGTTTGATGACAAGCAACTCGTCCTTGGAACCCTTATCTCTGAAAAAATCCCTCAACTATCTTTTGATCTAGTTTTCGAGAAAGAGTTTGAGCTTTCTCACAACTGGAAGAATGGGAGTGTCTACTTTTGTGGTTATCAGACCCCTTTGCCTCTAGATACTTCAGGGGGTAAGTCTTGTACCAACTAGAATTATTGCTAGTATTTTTATTGACGGTTCAAGTTTTGTTGAAACATTTTTTATTCACAGATGAGTTTGAGATGGAGGACTCTGATGAAGAAGAGGAAGAGGAGCTTCCTGCCATTCCTGCAGCAGATAATGGTATATGCTGTTATATGATCTTTTGTAAGATGATATATAGATGTATGTCTTTGATGTTAGTTGTTTTGATTATGTCATATTTTTCTTGATTGTTTCTGGCCAATGTTTTTTCAGGAAAAGCTGGGCCAAAGGCTGAGAAAGTAAAGGCTGCTACTCCCAAGGTTAGTGCTGCTACTCCCAAGGTTAATGCTGCTACTCCCAAGGTTAATGCTTCTAAGCCTGCAAAACCGATCAAGGATGTGAAACCTGAGGAAGATGATGATGATGATGAAGATGATTCTGATGATGAGATGATTGGTGGAGATGATTCTGATGAGGTAACTGTCATGACTTGCAAAGTGTTATGATGTCTTTGGGTGCAACGCCCTTCTTTATTGTTCTTAAATGTGATATGATTTTTAAATAGTATGTAATGTTCCAAGAAATTGTGATGTTTTTTTCTTCCTGTTGTGGAGTAGATTTCTGGTGAGGATGCTGGTTCAGATGATGATGATGAAGACGATTCAGAAGATGAAGACTCTGATGAAGAGGAAGAGACACCTAAGAAGGTAGAGATGCATGCATTATACTTATAGCTCTTTGATCTTGATGTGGGCACAACATAATTTTGTTATGTTCTATATTAAAGGTTGAAGTAGGAAAGAAGAGACCCACCGAATCTGCACAAAAGACCCCAGTTCCTGCTAAGAAGGCAAAAACTCCTGTGACTGGTAATTTTCTAGATACATGATTCTTACAGGTTATGATACTCTGGTAAATTTATCATTTGATAAAGTTATCTAATATGTTTTTGGTTAATTGGTTCTGGAGACATTGGCATATCCTATCTCACAATATCATGCATTTCCTGTGATGATTCTGTATTTTGTTATTTCTTAGATTTTTGAATTTTGTTTAATTGTGATCGAGCAAGGTTTGGAAACTCGGTAAGCGGTGCAAGACAGTCTCTTGTGTGAGGCAAGACAGTGAGGCAACGACCACAATCCGAATATGAAAAAACTAAAGCATCAAAATAAATCATTCACAGCAAATTCATATCAACTAATACATAAAAACATCAATCAAACTAAACAATGAAACAACAAATGCAAATCTCTAAATAGGTTATCATTTGTGTCTAATAGCATGAAATATAGGTCTTAAGTGTCATCCTCCAAAGAGTCCTCATCATATATAATTCCTATAATAAATAAATTTATTAATGATAAATTATAACTAATAAATAATAATATAATATAATAGTAAATATTAATTATATTTAAATATAATAATTAATTTGTCATTTTCAGTAAAGCATGAGGTTTGAGTTACCTTGTCAATGTGATTAATAATATTGTCGGTTAGGATTTCAAAATTGAAAATTTTGTTTTATGCAGTTTTTTAGTTTATAAAGAAGTTCAAGTCGAGATTTAATTTTTTTTTTTTTTTAAAAAAAAAAAATTAATTTTAAGGCTTCCGAGTCGAGGCGCCTCGACTCAAGGCATTATGAGGCGGTCTTCCTCGGGCCATTGAGGTGGGCCTGTTGAAAACTCGTCTTGTGGCGATAGCCTTCGACCCGGGGCGGCGCTTCGAGGTGTGCCTCTTATGAAGTTTTAAAACTATGTGATCGAGTTTGGAAATGGTATATGGTGAATTACTGGAATTGCTAGGAGTACTTGCCATTATCATGTATTTTCCCTTGATGGTCGTGCATTTACGTTGTTGACAATCTTAACTGTTTTTTGCAGATGGTAAGAAGGGAGGTCATGTTGCGACTCCTCATCCGTCAAAGGGTGTGAAAACACCTAATGCAAAGACCCAGACTCCCAAATCTGGGGGACAACACACTTGTTCCTCCTGCAGCAAGTATGTGTTCATTAAGAGCACTTGAAGCTTTGAACTTTTAAACAGTTACATTCACCTGACTGATTTTGCTCTGTATGAACAGGACATTTAACAGCGATAATGCGCTACAGTCACATACAAAGGCTAAGCATTCTGCAAAATAGAGGGATTGACGATATAACATGCGCTGCTGCCTGCTGCCTGCTGCTGCCGGTTGCTGTGGCATGTTCATTTTTGTAATCTCAAATACCGAGAGCTGTGTTTTTTTGAGTAGTGTGTTATCTTACTTTCAGTGAATTTTATATATCTAAACTTGCTTTCTGATGATTTCAAATGTCAAAATGTGTGACGCTGTCTTTTTGCTCTACTTCTATTGTCTCATTTTCTTTTGTATTAATATTTCGGCAGATTGTTCAAGGAAAAAATTGTCATTTTTTGTTCAAGCCCTGTCAAAAGATGTTTAGGCTGTCGAAAGTTATTTTTATTTAAAAGTTGATTGGGTTCCTTTTGGATATAAATTGTTCAAGGAAATATTTTAGAATATAATTAATTATTTATCTTTGAAATATGTTGGATCACAAGATGATCTCATCACTAAAAGAGAGAAAGGACCTTGTCAATGCTTTACTCGAACATAAGGTTAAGTTCGTTTTATGTAAAAATAAAATTAAGCTGATTATGTATCAGCATTTCTCCAAAGAGAGTATTATAGACTTGATGAAATAAATGATTAAAAATATATTTCAATTTATCAAACCTTTTACTAAAAAAAATGTATCACATCAATGCAAAATAAAAAAACAAGTAGCTACAAATAAATATAAAGCTGCCAAAAACAAGATGAGTTTTATCTGGTAAGTTGAAATACTAAAATTTTCTCTCTACATAAAAACAAATCCCTTAAACTTGGTTCTTTTCTTTTCACTCAAAGTCCCTTAATGGTTCTTAAAACTTGCGGATACAAAAATTGTAGGGACAACAAGAATGATGAATGCAGATAGTCAAAAAGCAACAGACAGATGACAAAGAGAAAGATTAACTCAAGGGAATTTCATACTAATGCACCGTAATCAGTATCCAAGACATTCATCAATTAAAGGCAAAATGAGGAAAAAAATACAGCAACTCAGGAAGTTTACAGCTTGCTACTCTAAATTATGCAACCAATATAGCAAGTAACCTCAAAATTGATGTTCAGGTTGCGATGATAGCTTTCCTTAGAAGCAGGGTACCTGAACCTGCAAAACTCATAACGTCTGTAAGAACAGTTCTAATTTTCAATTTATTATTTAAATTAAAAATAAAAAAGGTTAAGTGCAAAGAAAACAAAACCCAATTAAGACGCATGAATTTTCAGCTTTTGCCAAGTCTGGATGTTCGTCCCTGACTGTAGTAAATTCATGCACATTGCATGCAAACAAACACACTCTAAAATCACAATAAATTTCCCCATATAAATATGCACCAAGCAATTCAAGGAAAAAACTTAATATGGGCCAAAATTCTGCATTCTTAAATAAAATACCCAAGTGCTGGCTACCAATTCCCTTTTTTCTTTTAAAGGAGATGAACCCAATGCCTACTGACTCTGGTATGGATATTTCAAGAAAGTAAAAAATATTGGTCAATCAAGAGAATAATCAAATGGCAACTGAATCAATCTCAATCTAGTCATTTAAAGTTTTCATTAACTTTGATAAAAATAACTCAAAATATGCTAACTACATAGGTACTACTGGGGCTCTTGAAACTACTACGAAGAAAATAAAACTAGCAGCTTGCAGTAAAACTTGGCCCTCAGTAACGTGACATAAAGACTCCTTATTTTATTTTTTATTTTTATTGTTATTGGGGATTGTGATTCTCTCTACATCTCGGGGGTATAATGACAGACCGAGCGGCTCGACTAGAAAAGAACATGTAGCAAAAAAGGACACTCTCCAGGCTATAAGCCATTGATGTAAAACAGTGGGAACTGGGAATCAATGCATCAAAGCTAACATTGACTAATCACACAAATCAAGCAGTTTTTGAACCAGTTAAAAAGACCAAACACACACACACACACACTTCTCACACGCCATATCACAGAATTGACCTGCACACCACCTGCAAAGTGGAAAATGGCTGTAAGCTATATTTTGGATGGGCAATTTCCACTGAAATTTAAATAGATTTAAGAAGGATAAATATTCTAGCCACAAATATAAATGAGAGAAAACGAACCAGATACTAGAAAAAGGATCAGTGTTCATTGCCCCTCATTTGCTGCGGCTGCTGCTCATAACTATGATATCCATTACCATTTTGCATATGCCTATTATTGTTGTTTCCATTGTCGTTGCCACCATCAGTATTGCCTTTATTAGATTTTTCTTCCTGTTCCCTTTCCCTGTTCCACTGCTCAATTTTGGCACGTCTCTCCTCACTGCCTTCCCTGAAAGGGCTATGATTCCGTCTTCCATCAGGGCTTCTACTTCTCCCTCTCCGGTGGTGGCTAGGACTTGTGCTCCTATGCCTCCTGCTTCGACTTTCATAATACTTGTCCCTGTCATCATACCTTCTACCATGCCCACTGTGAGAGCGCTCTTCATGGCTGCGATTCCTGTAGGGGCTTCTGCTTCTGCTTCGACTGCGGCTATGTCTTCGTCTATATCTCCCAAACAGTTGGCGCCTCAGTTCCCTGCAAAAAATGAAAATAAAATGGAGATTTATTAAAAAGAAAATCCCATCCATTAATTCTATTAATATGAAAAAAGACATCAGATGTTTTTGCTGTTACCTGCTAATTCTTTTTAGGTGCATAAAATTGCAGTAACCACCGCGGTTGCATGTGTTCTCCTCATATTGTCTACAGGTGGCTTCACGGAAGTCCGTCACAGGAGAGAAATCAACAATAATAGGGCGCCCTATCATTATTGATGATCAAATCAATGTAAGAATAAGAAAAGAAAACCAAGACAAATCATTCACCACATCAACAATCATTGAACATCATCGGTCAAACTAAAAATGTAGGAGACAAAGCTTACTCAAGAACCTATGGCATCACCATGAACCGAAAAAATACCAGTAAACATGGAAAGCCTTACCAGCATAAAATCTCCCACTTAAACTTCTAAGTGCCCTTGCAGCTTGTTCTTCCTCCCTGAACTGCATAAACATTTGATTAAATGTTAAAAAAGAAATCACAGCTTATCGGATATATTTGATATTAGGTGAATTCAAGCGAAAGCGGAATCCTGAACGTGCCAAAGCTGTCAGGGTTTCGTAAGTATCTTGAATTCATCATTGACAAGTTTAACCTTGGTACGCCTTCTTGTGAACGTGCCAAAGCTGTCACAACGAGAAACGACCAGGACCGAAAATCCAGCAGTCACTATTGAGTGATCGACAATGAGTTGTCTACCTAAATGAATATACGTAGGCGAGAATGTGCCAAAGCTGTGAGCTGAAATATATTCATGGGGTCCACCTTTCACTATTACGTTATGATTTGATTATATCATGTTTTGTATTCTGTTTGAGGATTACATTATTGAATGAAATAGCGAGAGGGGCATTTTTAGATTAAAAATCCATGATCTAGTTAATGCTTTATGATATGATTTGAAACTGTTATTATCTTTTATCTGCTTATCTGCTTACCGTTGATTCGCTGTCTATTTGATAGATTTGCGATGGCGGCACCTCCAACCAATCCTTTTGATCGTATGCTAGATACGAATAAGCTAAAAAGGCGCTGAGAACTTTGCGGATTGGGATATGGATTTGAGGATTATCCTTAATTTCGAGAAGCTGGGGTATATTTTGGAAGGTCCATTACCGCTTGCTATATCACCAGATGCATCTCCTGAAGAACATGAGACTTTCCAGCGATGGAAGGATGATGATTTAAGGGTTAAATCATTCATCCTGAGTTCTATTTCTTCTGAGCTTAAGAAGACTTATTTTGAGATGTATGATGCATATAGCATGATGACAAAACTTCGTGGATCATTCATGAACCAGGAACATGTCGTGGTTCATAGAGTTTCAATGGAACTGTTCCATTTTAAACTTGAAGAGGGACAAGCTGTGAACCTGTATGTGCTTCACTTGATCGATCTGATCGAGCAGTTGAGGCGCCATGATTTCCCTCTCAATGAAACTCTGGGTCGTAGTGTCATTCTCGGTTCACTCCCGGCGTCATATCGCCAGTTTGTAATGTACTTCAACTGAATGGGATTCACTGTTCTTACCGTGAGTTGCATATGATGCTTCTCACAGCAGAGGAAGATTTAAGGAAGGGAGTTCTGACTCGCCATCCGAAACCCACTTCACTTTCCGCTTCTTCCCAATCCAAGTCGAAGGGGAAGAAGACAAAAGGAAAGAAAAAGAAGGGTTTCAATATTCCTCCGCAGGGTAAGACGGCGAAGCCCAAGAGAGCTTCTGAAGACAAGTGCCACCACTACTAGAAAGTTGGGCACTGGAAACGGAACTGCCCGGACTATCTTGCATAACTAAGGAAGGAAATAGCATCAACATCAAGTACTTTTATTTTTCCTATTATCGATATCTCATTGGCTTGTGAAGTTATGACATCTAATTAGATTTTGGATTTTGCTTGTCCTATTCACATTTGCAAAACGTTGCAGGTGCTGACGAGAAGTAGACAGCTGAAATATGAGGAGATGCAGTTGTGATTTGGGAGTGACGACTCTCTGGATGCAGTTGCAGTGGGCATATGCGAGATTCCCTTACCCAGTGGGAGACTTTTGTTAAATGACTGCTATTTTGTGTCTGGATGTGTTGCGAATATTATGTCCATTTTTGTATTAGATATTGAAGGTTATAATGTAAATATTAAGAATCGTTCTTTGTATTTATATGATAGTTATAATATTTATATCCTTTGTTGTCCAAACGAGCATGGTCATTACATATTGCGTACCTCACAAGATATCTTTAATACTGGAATAAATAAACGTAAACAATCTGATATAAGTAATACTGAACTGTGGCACATGAGGTGGGGTCATATAGGCGTGAAACGCCTAACCCAGTTGGTTAATAATGGTTTGATACATGATCTAACCATTGAACCTTATCCAACTTACGAATCTTGCATTCAGGGTAAAATGACCAAAGCCCATTTTCGAGTCTTGGACACCGAGCCACTGACTTATTGGAACTCGTACATTCTGATGTATATGGTCATTTAAGTCAAACTGCTCACAATGGTTTTTCTTACTTCGTCACCTTTACCGATGAGCTGTCACGGTACGGTTATGTCTATTTGATGAGACATAAATCAGAAACCTTTGAAAAGTTCAAAGAATTCCGAAATGAAGTTGAAAAAAAAACTGGTCAATATATTAAATGCATTCGATCTCATCGAGACGGTGAATATATGAGTGCATAGTTCACTTATTATTTAAAGGAGAATGAGATTCTCGCTCAATATACTCCTTCTGGTACTCCGCAGCATAATGAAGTGTCAGAGAGGAGAAATCAGACTTTATTGGATATAGTCCGATCAATGTTGAGTTATACAGATTTACCATATTATTTATGAGGTTATGCTCTTTTAACTGTCGCACATCTTTTGAACCAAATTCCTTCTAAGGCTGTTCCTACGACTCCGTATGAGATATGGACTGGTAGAAAACCGAATCTTAGTTATATTAAGATTTGGGGGTGTCATGCATACGTCAGGATGGCTAAGCAAAATAAGCTTTTGCTTCGAGGGTAGAAGTTTAGGTTTATTGGGTATCCTTCAAATACGAAAGGATATTTGTTCTATGATACCGAGCATCGAAATGTGTTCGTAGCTCGCTTCATAAAATTTCTAGAAATAGAATTTTTGGCTGAAGGTGGTGATCATAGACAGGTTGAACTTGATGAAGTATAATCTAGAACCAACGAACTAATGGAGGAACTTGTAGTTCAAGAAGATAGAGAAACTTCAACACACACACTCCGTATGTCACAAAGGGTATCTAGACCTCCTGAACGCTTGTATTTGATACAAGAAAAGAGTCTAGATATTCTCTTAGTAGAAGAGACTGAACCTTTTACCTATAAAGAATCGATGTTGGACATTGACTCCGTGAAGTGGCAAAACGCCATAAAATCCGAGATGGACTCAATATATGAGAATAAAGTTTGGAACTTGGTTTTTCTTCCCGAATGAATTATTCCTATCGATTGTAAATGGATTTACAAGAGGAAGCGCGGGCCCGATGGAAAGGTTGAAACCTTTAAGGACTGACTAGTAGCTAAATGTTACTCGCAGCGACCTGGTGTCGACTACGATGAAACTTTTTTGCCAGTTGCTATGCTAAAGTCCATCAGGATTTTGTTGTCAATTGCCACATATCATGATTATGAGATTTGGCAAATGAATGTCAAAACGGCTTTTCTAAATGGATTTCTTGATGAAGAAATCTATATGGAACAGCCGAAGGGTTTTGCATCCAGCGAAAACTCGGACATGGTATGCAAACTGAAGAAGTTCATTTATGGACTTAAACAGGCTTCACGAAGTTGGAATCTTTGATTCGACGAGATAATCAAATTGTCTTGTTTTCTCAAGAATTCGGAAGAATCCTGTGTGTATCAGAAGGCCAGTGGGAGTATGGTGGTATTTTTAAGTCTTTATGTTGATGGCATCTTTATCATTGGGAATGATATCGGGATGATGCAAGACATCAAAGCTTACCTCTGTAAGAATTTCTCCATGAAGGACCTGGGTGAAGCTTCTTATGTCTTAGGTATAAAAATCTATAGAGATATAGAAAGGAAGCTTATTGGGTTATCCCAATCAACGTACATAGATAAAATCTTAGAACGGTATAATTTTGGTAACTGTAAGACATCAAACACATCGTTCAGACATGGCTTACATCTTTCGAAGAAGATGTGTCCGCAAATAGGAGATGAGACGTAACCGACCTTATTATGTATTTCCTTGCAAATACTTATGTAACATTTTATTATGAATAAAATGAACATTTTCTTTTATATAACTTATTCTTTAATATGGTAAAGATGTAACCGACCATAGAATGATTAGTTATGATACTGTTGCAAAAGCGTCGCAACTGACATTGAGTTGTATCATGACGTTGTCATTCTTAGAATGTTCCCGGTCAAGGTTTACACTACTTGGTCAGTAAAGTAAACCTGTTGAGACTGGTACATGTCGTATATTGGAATCTTGGATTCCGATGGTTTCTCAGTGAACCATGAGTCTTGGAGACTCGTATAGACGTGTAGGTGTTTATAGCGGATAAATACTGAACGACTCACCGAAGATTCTTAATGGATGGTACACCAACATCAATAAGAATCTTCTTGGGTTGAGTGATCATAGTGATTATTTGACTTGAGATACCACTGTGGATATCTGAGTTATCCTCCACACTTAGATGACAGTCACATCACCGATATATTTAGATCAGACCTCCGCCTGTTCGTTGGATGTGGACTGATGCTAAGGATATCATGTGTGTATCAAGATAGGATCCGTCAGCTCTGTGTACAGAGCATGGATATTCAATATGGAATTAGCAATCTGTTAAATCCATGGGCCCGTGGTACACTGTAGAAATTAGTTCTAAGTGTTTTTTGAGGAATTGATAATAGAAACGTCGACGTGATTACATCTATAGAGATTTGACGTTTGTATCTATATCTCTGGATTAATCCGGATACCTGTGACAGATGGATTATACATATGCAGTGACCTCGACCTATATGATTCAATGAGTTTATCCATGTTCGTCATAATTTACGGGTGGGTGAATTATGGACACGAAATTTGATTTCGTGACCGATATACCTGAATCTAGAGAGTCTCACTAATGAAATATACTCGCAGAGCACTAGGGCAACTGTTATGAATAATACTGATCATTTATAACTCGTTTAACAGTTAAATGAAAAATACATGCAATCGGGACCTAACAGTCATTTTCGATTTAATGTGTATTTGTATTTAATATTTGATATTATTAAGTACACATTAATTAAATATCAATTTGTGATATTTAGTATATATCATTATTATATGTATTTGAGATATTTAATGTAAATATAATACATAGATTTAAGATATTTATATTTATTATTTAATTATTTAATTGTTAAATAATTAAATGTATTAATAAATTAAATATCTTTTATAATGATTAAGTTGGAAATGACATGTTATTATTGGAACACATTTTTTATAACTTTATTAAAGTTAAAGTGTTACTTTAATTCAGCTAAATGTGGACTAATTAAAATCAAACAAAATTTAAGTATTAGATATTTATTTTTTGTTGGAAAAATCGGCAATGTTGAAAAATTTACAAAATTGGTTTTGTTTTCATTTTTTTCTAACACTTAGACAATTTCAACAAAAAATTACAAAAGAGAGTTGAGAGCATTTGTTGAAGAAAGAAAAGAAAATCAAAGCAAAATTTGGATTTTGTAAGTAATTTCACTTCTTCTACATGAAAATTGTTTCAATTTTTCTTAGCTTCAATTATGTTGTTAAGATCATGTCTCTACTCTTTTAGTTTGTAATTAAATTTGTTGGAAGCTTGTTGGATGAGTTCATGCATGTATAATTAATTTTTTTGCTTATTAGTCTAATTAAGCTTAATAAATTAATTAGAAAATTAAATTTGCCATTCTAGAGTTAATTAGCCATTCATAATTAACCTAGAATTTTTATTGATTAATTTCATGATGGTGAGACTTGATTGGTGTGGTAATTGGAAGATTAAAGTATTGAATTTTGTCAATTTAATGTAAATTGCCCAATTTGAGTAATTTGTGAAATTAGGGTTCTTAACCCATTCAAATTTTGGGTCTTTTCATATATATGATATAATTTGATGTAATTTGATGTATGTTAAATTTGGGATTGATTGGATTTGATCTTGATGTGTTTTGAACAAATTGGGCCTAATTGTAATTAATAAAAAATATGGGCTATTTCTGTAATTCTGGAAATTTCTGGGTATTTTCGAAAATTCTGGAAAGTTTCTGGTTTATGTTGCAAATTCAAAAAATTATTTTGGGATTGATTTGGAATCAATTAAATATGTAATTGACATAATTAAACAACAAAATAATTAATTTGCAAAAATTTGGGATAATTTGATAATTAAAAGAATTATGATTTCTTGGGTTAAAATTTCATATTTTAAGTATTGGTTAATTAAATAAATAATTTTATTTAATTGTTCCAAGAAAAAATTTGAAATCGGAAAAATTCGTTTTCCACGCTCCACTGCGCAAACCCGTAATTCCTTATAAAACCCCAACAAAAATTGGTATCAGAGCGAGTCTGATTCCGGAACCCCGATATATGAATATGCCTTTAAAATTCAATGTTGACTTTAATCTTGATTTTAATGCATTATGTGTTTATTTAATTTGATTAAATAAATTAAAAGCATCTTTAGCGGAAAATCCCTATTTAAAATAAGATTTCTAATTTAATATGTATTTGATGCAAATTAATCGGTCCGTCTTGTCAATACCGCTTATCGATAAATTATCTGTGACTATATCCGAGAACGTGCCAAAGCTGTGAGGATATGACCGACACAAATCTATCTGTACCAGATATATTTGATATTAGGTGAATTCAAGCGAAAGCGGAATCCTGAACGTGCCAAAGCTGTCAGGGTTTCGTAAGTATCTTGAAATCATCATTGACAACTTTAACCTTGGTACGCCTCATTGTGAACATGCCAAAGCTGTCACAACGAGAAACGACCAGGACCGAAAATCCAGGAGTCACTATTGCGTGATCGACAATGAGTTGTCTACCTAAATGAATATACGTAGGCGAGAACATGCCAAAGTTGTGAGCTGAAATATATTCATGGGGTCCACCTTTCACTATTATGTTATGATTTGATTATCGCATGTTTTGTATTCTGTTTGGGGATTACATTATTGCATGAAATAGCGGGAGGGGCATTTTTAGATTAAAAATTCATGATCTAGTTAATGCTTTATGATATGATTTGAAACTGTTATTATCTTTTATCTGCTTATCTGCTTACCGTTGATTCGCTGTCTATTTGATAGATTTGCGATGACGACACCTCCAACCAATCCTTTTGCTCGTATGCTAGATACGAATAAGCTAAAAAGGCGCTGAGAACTTTGCGGATTGGGATATGGATTTGACGATTGTCCTTAATTCCGAGAAGCTGGGGTATATTTTGGAAGGTCCATTACCGCTTGTTATATCAACAGATGCATCTCCTGAAGAACATGAGACTTTCCAGCTATGGAAGGATAATGATTTAAGGGTTAAATCATTAATCCTGAGTTCTCTTTCTTTTGAGCTTAAGAAGACTTATTTTGAGATGCATGATGCATATAGCATGATGACACAACTTCGTGAATCGTTCATGAACCAGGAACATGTCGTGGTTCATAGAGTTTCGATGGAACTGTTCCATTCTAAACTTGAAGAGGGGCAGGCTGTGAGCCCGCATGTGCTTCACTTGATCGATCTGATCGAGCAGTTGAGGCGCCATGATTTCCCTCTCAACAAAACTCTGGGTCGTAGTGTCATTCTTGGTTCACTCCCGGCGTCATATCGCCAGTTTGTAATGTACTTCAACATGAATGAGATTCATTGTTCTTACCGTGAGTTGCATAAGATGTTTCTCATAGCTGTACGGGCCAAAATTAGTCCAGGGGCAAAATTGTCTTTCCATTCGAACCTAATGTCAAATAAGGCCCATAGACAGAGACCTAGCCAAGATTCTGGCCCAAGGCAGAAAGATCTTATTCCACTTGCACATAAGGCTAAAGATATAAGGTCAAACTTATAGAGAGCATAAAACACACCTCACTAATTTGTCACCAACTATTTCCCTAAACATGATAGATATTCTTCACATGCAGAGATTCATGATCACCGAAAGTTTACATCTTAAACATGTTGTGGGGACCCTTTCCCATGTGCTAACTATAAAGTTCATATTTCTCCACCTATAAATGGAAGCATAACTTCTCACATTCAAGTTTTCTGCTCTCTGACACAAGCTCTCAGAGCTTCCCATTCCTTAAACACTTGTCACCGCCCTCACGGCCACCCAAAGAAAGATAAGGTAATAACAAACCTTGATTTCACATTTTACTTGTTTACTGCTCATTTCATACTACTGACTTGGGCGTCGGAGTGCCCCCGGCACCCACACACCGGTGGGCAGTCTACTTCCGCTCACACTACCTTTGTTTTACAAGATCGCTAGTGCCTCCAACCTACAAATTCTCGATTGTGGACCTCGGCCGAAATCCAGCATCCATAATTTGGCGCCCACCGTGGGCCCTTAGCGATTCATAGCAGACGAAGATTTCTCACCCTACAATTTTCAAAAACATAATCACTCATAGCTTCTAGCAATGAGCAAACACCGGATCCAGTAGCATCGCAACTGGCCATACTCCAGTAAAGATTGCAAACTTGGGAGGAGGAAAACCAAACCATGCGAAATTCCAACATAAGCTTTCAAAAGTAATTGGAATTAATCTCATCCACTTCTCAACATCGTAACACCCCTGATCAACCCAACAATCATGTCATTCCATCTAACCTCTTGGGAACATTCAACGAAGTGGCAGAGGAAAATCCGGCAAATGGCGACCAGAGGAACCTACCAATTTCGCCAGTCGACCAATCACAACAGGTTGTATCCACCATGAGGAGGGAAATGATGGAGTTTAAAGAAGCAGTTATGTCCAGCCTACCAGGGGTGAGACTGCCGATAAAAAAAAGCAGAGCAGGAACCGTTTCTGACACTCCCTTCTTGGAGACCATCACATCTGTTGAGCTGCCACAAAAATTCTGTCCACCGGATATGAAGTTGTATGACGGATCCACAGATCCAGACAACCATGTTATTCACTACAAATACAAAATGATGTCAACTGGCCTGGCCCTGTTGGACAATTATGACCCATAGCATCACTATTTGTACAGATCATGGTGTTGTTGTACAAATTAACTATGTGACAAAAGAGATTGCACTCTTATCATTTGTGATTAGATCACCAAGATATATAAATGATAGGAGGTCCCTGTGATTTTTTCCTGGATTGAGAATGATATGAGACAATATCAGTCCACGAAGGATAAATCATTAAATATCCCTAGTCAAAGTATTATCGAGATTGGACATCGATAAATATGTAAAAGACTAGTATTACACTTGTGCGCGTTGTGAGGGCACAACAACATAGTTCTCATATATTTAGGTATAGGATACTCATGCAAGTGTAATAGGAGGTTGTGTTTTACCGATGGTACGGGAAACAGCTTCGCTCTGTATAGACCCCATCAGAATTCCATTGGTAGTATGACTAAGTGTCTATGGAAGTCCGAAATCAGGGTAGGTGTATTTGGTCTTAACCTGAGACTTGCACCGCTAATACTTGCGACAATCAATATACTTTGGTTGCGATCGTCCAGGAATTTAACAGGTTCTGTGTACGCCAATGCTGGGTATATTGAGAATCGTAGTGTGTTGGGTGTGATGTCAAGACGGAAGTGTCACTCCAGTCATATGGAGATGATGATCGCGTAGGGATACAGAACTGGTTCTCTAAAAAGGTTGCAACCGTCGGGATAATATGACTTGGTCATGATTATTCGATAATAAAGAGACTACTTGCTCGTAATCCGATATATGCTTCGTACGGGGCAGACACTGTACTAGCCCCAGGCCTTGCATGTGATCATCCGATACTGGATCGAAATATGCAATACTACGTATACTACGCCTGATATATATCCTTTATTCATGTAAGGATATTTCTGGAGAATTGGGAAGGCATGGCGCTTTGCTAGAAGCCAACCTTGTCTTGTAAATCGGTATACACGTAGTACTAGGTACTTACGTGTTCGGATAGTCCGACGACCCGATTTACTGCCAACATATCTAGGGATCTCATGGGTCGCTTCCCGAAGATTCACCGATGACGTATGACTCGCACTTTTAATTAATCTGAGATTAATTAGATGAGAGAGAAAATTAATATGGGATTAATTGCGGAGATATTTTATCTGGGATAAAATATCATTTAAAGAGAGAGAACGATTAATTTGGAATTAATCGATAAATTAATATATTCGATATATTAAACGAAATTGGATTTCGACGCGGAATTAAAATTAGATTTTAATTCGGGCGAACGAATTAATTTAGAATTAATTCGTTAGCGACGTGAATAGTGACTTCGCTAGGCGTAATCATTTAATTGCGTCGCAACGGAAAATTCATTAATTTGGAATTAGCGAACCCGAGCCCGGGATTGTTTGCGAGTGCATTCGCATTTCAAATTCGAGTGCGGCACGCAAGTCAAATCAAGCGTCAAATCGCTAGTCACATCAATCATCAAATCACTGTCACTTTGAGTGATGTGACTTGACAACTTGTGATTGGTGTGATTGAGTGATTTGTGTGGTTGGAATTTGTGGGCATTAATTGCTTTGACTTTTGGGACCAAAATTGTGTATTTGATTTTAGAAATCAATTACCAATTTTAATTAACACATTTATCTCTCTCTCTTCTCTCTTCTCCATTTTCTCTCTTCATCTCTCACGCCCCTAGGGCTGAATTTTCTTCTGTTCTTGGCAGTGAACTGCCGTGAAAATGGAGGAAGAAAAAGTCACGATTTTGTGGCAAATCGGGAGTGCTAGCACACTACGAAGTCATGCGAAGGTGATAGGGAAGTACACCCATGGGCCGGGAATCGTTTGACGAAGCTTGGAGCTTGTTTAAGGACCTCCAATGGCTGAATTTGAGGACTGCACAAACAGCCACTGCCGAGCAGTCCAAGAGGTAGAAAGTTGAGTTTTGTTACCTACCGCGTCGCTCAACCGCTCGATGTGAGTATTTTGGACTTTCTCGATTGTATTCACACATGTTCATGCTATTCTTATTTATTGATCATTGGGACCTTTGTAAACTCCAACAGGCCCCTCACCAATAGGAGGCTGGAATATGCAAAGGATTTTGGGAAACTTTAGCAAGCCCAGCCCACCCTACTTTGGTTCATATCAATCTTCTATACAGATCCATTGAATCATATCAACAACTAGCAAAAAAATTTGTGGAGTATTTCGCAAGCTCTTGCAAGCTTGAAAAAACTACTGACGGACCTCAGTGCTATCCAGCAACGAATGGGGGAATCCTTGTGAAGCTACGCGACTCGCTTCAACAAGGAGAGGATAACTATTCCAGATCTTCATCATCAGCAACAGCTGTGGAAGCTTTCACAAACGGGTTACTCTCTGAGAGTGGACTCTAAAAAAACTAACCAAATTCCGATGCTACACAATGGACCAAGCCATGGCACGGGCCCAAATAGAAATCAGGTGGGAAGAAGACAAGAGGAATAAAAGGAAAGATAATTCCTCCAACTTGCAAATGAAATAATTCACCATGCTCCCAAACGACATAGAGAATTCGCAAATATGTTGCCTAGTCATCTTTCGGATAAGAGGAATCATTAAAGAAAAGAGCATCAACCCCGCCGTAAAGATTTTGATCGATGACCTCTACCATACAAAGCCCAGGAGAGAACTCCAGTAGACAAACCGAGGCTCTCAGACTACAATTTTTCTATTTCCCCATGAGAATTGGTTTCAGTCCTTAAGAAGATGGAGAGTAAGGTGAGATGGCCCCCACGCAACAGAGAAAGTTCCAAAAAGAAGGACACCAGTAAATGGTGCGAATTCCATCGGGACTACGACCATACTACAGCTGAATGCGTAGCATTGAGGCTGGAGGTCCTGGAGCTACTGAACAAAGGATTTCTGAGGGATTTACTTACAGAGAAAGGAAAAACTACTTTATCCCGAAGAAACGAAAGAGATGACCAGAGGGACGCTCCAATTCCACCTCCAGCAATTGACAATACATTGAATTTCATTTCAGGGGGATCAGAAGTCAGCGGGGTTTCCTACTCAGCAGGCAAACGACATACCAAGGCTGACATGGTGAACATTCCTCACTCTATAATGTCTTTGGAGAGGATGTTTACTAACATGACCATGGAGTTTCCAGACGACAACGAATCTGGTAGTATGAATCCACATCACGATGCTTTGGTGATTTCCTTGCAAGTGGCAAACTTTATGATCAAACGAGTGCTAGTAGACACATGATCTTCAGCCAACATCATCTTCGCTGCAACCCTTGCAGACATAGGAGCCGAGCTGGAGAAAATAAACAGGCGAACGACGGTGTTAATTGGGTTCAGTGGCGAACAAAAATTCACCATGAGAGAAATAATCCTTCTAGTCTACGCGGGAGGAATCAACAAGATGACTACTTTCTTAGTCTTAGAGTGTCCTTCAGCCTACAATCTTATCATTGGTAGACCATGAATCTATGAAATGAGAGCAGTGTCATCCACTTATCACCAAGTTCTGAAATTCCCTACAAAGTGGGGGATTCATGAAATAAGGGGAGATAGGGCTGCTTCAAGAGGCTGATACCAGACGACATTGAAAGCCAAAACTCATTCTGCATAGCAATTACAGAACGAACCTCATTATGTGGAGCCGAAACTACCCAACATTGAAGAACTTGATGAGGTCCAAATTCATGCAGAACATCCAGATCACAAAACTCAAGTAGGAGCAAATCTGGATCCCAAGCTACGAGCATACTTGGTCGATATTTTACTGAAACGACACAACCAATTCGCATGGTAACACAAAGATATGACTGGGATCGAACCTGAATTGATTACCCATCAGCTCCATGTGGATCCAGACTACCCTCCTATCAGACAAAAGAGGAGAAAATTCGCCCCAGAGAGGAATCAAAATATCGATGAAGAAGTTCAAAAATTACTACAGAATGGTGCCATCAAGGAAGTCCAATTCCTAGAGTGGCTAGCCAATGTGGTAGTGGTGCGAAAGAAAAATGGAAAATGGCGAGTCTGTATTGATTTCACAGACCTGAACAAAGTTTGCCCGAAGGACTCGTTCCCACTACCTCACATCGATTCATTGGTTGATGCTACAGCCGGGCATGAATTGTTGAGTTTCATGGACGCATATTCCGGCTATAATCAAATCCTCATGCATCCAGAGGATCAAGAGAAGACTGATTTTGTCACCAATAGGTATTTTTTGTTACAAGGTAATGCCCTTCAGCATCAAAAACGCTGGAGCCACCTACCAACGAATGGTCAACAAAATGTTCTCTCAACAAATTGGGAAAACAATGGAAGTTTACATAGACGACATACTGATGAAGTCTTTAAAATCAGAACAACATCTAGAGCACTTGGAAGAAGCATTCAACATAATGAACAAGTATGAGATGAAGTTGAACCCAACTAAATGTGCATTTGGAGTCGTTTCATTGAAATTCTTGGGATACATTGTCACTCGACGAGGAATTGAAGCGAATCCAAATAAAATCCATACTTGATATCCCCTCTCCTTCCAGCCCAAAAGACGTCATGCGACTAGCAGGGAGAAATGCTGCTTTAAACTGGTTCATCTCTAAGTCTACAGATAAAAGTTTTTTGTTATTTTCAGCAATTAAAAAAGCAAAAAGTTTTGAATGGACTCCAACCTACGAAGAAGCACTAAAAGAACTCAAGCGGTACTTGACATCTCCACCTTTATTGTCAAAGACACTCGACAATGAAAGGATTTTCCTATACTTGGGAGTCTCGGAACAAGCTGTGAGTGCAGTCTTGATAGAGAAGAGAATGAGATACAACTCACAGTCTACTATGTGAGCAAGGCATTACTTGATGCGGAGTCACGTTACCCACATATGGAAAAACTGGTGTTGGCATTAGTAATGGCAGCAAGGAAGCTACGACCCTACTTTCAAGGGCACCGAATCACAGTTTATTTTTCATACCCATTAAGGAGCATACTGCATAAGCCGGAGTTGTCTGAAAGATTAACAAAATGGGCAGTGGAACTGGAAGAAGACGACATCACTTACCAGCCCAGAACGGCAATCAAGTCTCAAGCCTTAGCAGATTTTGTGGCTGATTTCAGTCCCAGCTTACAGATTACGACATATATAGAAGTAAATTCAATCCAGAAGACACCATCTTGGAAGCTCTCAGTCGACGGGTCCAGTAATAAAAAAGGTTGTGATCTAGGGGTCGTAATTACTTCTCCTGACGGTGATGTACTACAACAAGCAATCAAATGTGGTTTCAGAGTTACAAACAATGAGGCAGAGTATGAAGCACTGATATCAGGTCTCAACTTGGCCTGTGAAATTGGAGCAAAGAAGATAGATGTAAAGTCTGATTCTCAATTGATAGTCAACCAGTTCCAAGGTTCATATCAAGCACGAGATCCTCAGATGGCATCCTACTTGCAGAAGGTGAAAGAAATCCAATCGACATTTCAAGAACTTACAATAACTCAAGTCCCAAGAAGTGAGAATTCTCAAGCAGACGTGTTGGCTACTCTTGGATCGACAATGCACGGAGACAAACCCCAGTCTATTCCAGTAGTATACTTGAACTGGCCAGCAATTTGGAAGAAGGGCAAGAAGGTCACCTTTATCACTCCAGATGACTCGTGGATGACACCACTTGTGTAATATCTGCAAGAGGGGCTGCTTCCAGAAGATAAAACTGAAGCAATGAGAATTCAAAGGCAGGCCGCAAGATTCACCTTATTCGACGGACAGATGTTGAAAATGTCATTCTCTGGACCCTACTTAAAGTGCCTTACTAATGAACAAGCGCATCATGTGTTGTTAGAAATACATGAATGAGAATATAGAAATCATTCTGGAGGATGAAGTCTTGCACTTCGAGCCCATTCGACAGTGTACTATTGGCCTACCATGAGAATTGATTCGACAAATTACACAAAGAAATGTGAGAAATGCCAGAGGTTCGCTATAATTTCACACTTCCTCATGAGAAGCTAAATCCCATCATATCCCCATGGCCATTCATGAAATGGGGAATGGATATTGTAGGGAAACTCCCAACTGCCCCGGGACAACGAGTCTACATGCTTGCTCTAACATATTACTTTTCAAAGTGGATTGAGGCAGACTCTTTTGCCAAGATATGAGATAGAGAAGTTCAATCGTTTGTCTGGAATAACATCATATGTAGATTCGGAATTCCCAAATAGATTGTGACTGGTAATGGCTCACAATTTATCAACCATTATTTCCAAGACTTTTGTAAAAATTGGGGAATCAAATTAAGTTTTTCAACCTCTCGCTTCCCACAAGCTAATGGTCAAGCTGAATCTTCCAACAAGACCATTTTAAACACTTTAAAGAAAAGGTTGGAAAAAGCAAAAGGCTCATGGGCGGATGAACTTCCTGGAGTCTTGTGGTCCTACAGGACGACTGTCCGTTCGTCTACAGGTGAAACTCCTTTATATCTGGCATTCGGAACAGAAGCTGTGATACCAACTGAAGAGAGCATTCCGTCTCCCCGCTACCAATGGCTCAGTGATGATTCTAATTGACAACTCATTAGCTTACCTGGATACAATTGACGAAATGAGAGATCGTGCATCCATTCGACTAGTAGCATATCGACAAAAATGGCCAGGTATTTCAACAAAAATGTCAGAACCAGAACCTTCAAGGAAGGAGATTGGGTATTTCAAAGAGTTTTCCAAAATACCAAAGAAGCCGGAGATGGTAAATTAGAGCCAAATTGGGAAGGTCCATACGTCATCACAAAAGTTGTTGGACATGGAGCCTACAAATTACAAACGATAGAAGGGAGACAAATTCACAATAATTGGAATGCGATTCACCTCAAACGATTCTACCAGTAATGTATGCATACTTTTGTTTAAAATTGAAGAATAAAAGTAGAATATTGCTTTATGTAATTCGATTCGACAAAATAAAAAAAAACCGATTGAAAATAATCCCAAAATACCATTTAACCGCTTCATTGTTCAAAATACAAAAAGGCAACAACAAAACATGAAAATTACAAACAATTTAAGTTTTCAGAACTTCTTCCGGGATAACTTCGGCATCAACTTTAACATCAGAGGTGAGAATTTCTTCAACTTGTCCAACAGACTCAACCTCCATTCGACCCACTTATTCACTCTTCTTCTCCGTCTCTTCAACTCCAGCCGCCTCCTCGACATCAACAATTTATTTCTCAGCCTCCTTGGAGTCGACTTCTTCACCCTTCCCTTCCACATCACCTTCGTTGGAGGAAGAAAGCCCTGCCAATAGTCGATCATGTTCTCGAATCCACTTCTGTGGTTCCCATACGACGGTTTTTCCTTCAAGGAAATCCTTCATCATATTACTTCTTTCTCTCATCATGGACTCTAGGGCAATCCCTTCAATCTACTCGACTAATTCTCCATTCTCCTTCCTCACATTATCGAGTGCATCTTTATAACCTTCTATTGTAGCCTCAGAAACTTCCCTCTCCACCCTAAGAGTAGCCTTCACCTCCTTCAACTCATTTCCATCTCTTTACTATTCTTTTCAAATGTCGACTTCAATTCTGCCATCTTCTTTTTCATCGTCAGCCACTGACTTCTCCATCTCCATTTGCTTCCTCTGATTCGACTCGACGTATTGCTGCATATATAATTTACATTCCATTGCCTGAGAAAAATAGTAAGTTAGACACCATTCGACATAATTTATAAAATACATTTTGAGTTTATTTACTTACTTGATAAGTCAGAGCCGCAGCCTTCCTTCTTCATTGTTTCAATAGGACCAATCTTGGATAACCTTAGTTCATCCTCCAACAACAAGAGCTTCTTAATAAAGATTAAGGCTTGATGGGTCCGAGATAGCAGTCGACCCTGATGGAATCTTGACAATAATATTATCATATCCTCTTCAATTTCAACAGCTTTTCTTTCATTTTTGCTCATTTGACAACCATTTCAGTCGATTGCCACATATCTTAGGAGTTTCCCAGCCGACGTAGCTTGTTTTAGTTCAGGAACCTCAATCTCTAGTTCCTTCACCTTAAGCTTCCTAGCTTTCTTACGACTCTTCAACTCATCGATAGAAGATACCTTGACGGGTCCTGACATTATATCTACTGGCATAAAAATTTCTTTGGAGTTAAAGACTTTATAAAAAATTCTTAATCCTTACGTAAAAATTCTCGAATCGCAAGTACAGATCGCCAAGTACGAGGAGGCCAATACTTGTGTAAGTGTGTCAAAGTGCCAAAGGGGTAGATATACCTTATGATATAGAAGATTTCTTTCCACACCAAAAGTTCGCCTTTAATATCTTTTCTACCAAGACGATTCTCTAATCCGTTGGCCGGCTGTAAGAGTAAGAAGAGCTTTAGTATTAGATATGATCTAGGGGGTTCTGTCGAACAATCTATTTCGAAATGGACCTGACAAGTAATCAGATGTCATGTTATTTCATACGACAATCACATTTATGATATTTTGAAATAAAAAAGTCTGATACTCTCTAATTAAACTCCAATATTCTGAGATACGAACCATTCCAGTTGACCCAAACACACCCTCACCCCTCACAAAGAAATAATTTGACTTCCAATTCCCCCTATCATTTGTTGGAAGCCCCATTACTAATTGTTCCTTCTTTCGATGAAGATACATAGTATATCTCCCTTTCTCAGTTAAATGCTCCTTTAGATAATATGTGAACACTACATCTTTTACCTCAAAAAACACTCCTAGCTCAAAAGCCAAACATTCAATCGACAACAAGATCCTCCAAGCGTTTGGTATTAACTGAGAAAGAGCAATCCTGTAATGGTCCAAAAATTCCCAAGCAAACCTCGGAATAGGAAATCTGAGCCCATCAGCAAACGGTCGTACATAAAACCCAATCCATCCGGGGACTTTATAATCAATTCTTTCAGTCGACAAAAGGTACTTTCAATTCCATAGAATCAGGGAATCTATACTTACACCTAATTTTCCTCAATGATCTTTCTGTCATACGACTAACATGGTTCTTAGTTAGCAAGTTCGTTGGTTCACTAGTGCTAACTGTCCCACTCGACTCTCCCACAGTTGATAAAGTCCTAAGAGGTATTGCATCTATAGGAGTTTCGTGCGATAATACTGTAACCGGCCCTGCCTCAGAAAGCTGTTGACGCGACCAATCCATGAGTGATTTATCTTCTTCACTCGACTAACTTGAAGACACTTCAGCATATTTATCTATTTGGGCTCCTAAGCTCTCTAGGGATTCTCCACTCAACATCTTTCACTCGATAAACATACAAACAAATAATTTCTATTCTCTAAGTTTCCTAGGATTTCCTAAGGATCTCCTCCTATATTCTACAACACACAATTCCACCAAACAACATACGACGCAAGAGATCAAACAACCTAAATTGGCTAAAAACGGTTTGAAGCTACTCTATATGAACATTCAAAGTAAAAGAGGAAAGTTTTGAAGAATACCTTAGAACCTTGAAGTCTTTCTCCCAACTCGTGGATCTTTGTGAATGACGCAAATGAACCCATGGGGTCTCTACTTATACAACACTTTTTGGCGCTCATTTTCTCGCCAAAAGGTGCCTAGTAACTCGCATTAGGGTTACAAATAGAAGGGCCTAGAATCCCTTAGAGTAGTATAGTCGAATGGAGAGGCCCCTAATTTGTTACAACTTTTAGAAGAATTAATAAAGCCTTACAACCGGATGTTTGATGCCATAGTCGTAGTCACTCTACACGACATGGATGAAAGGCTTGGCATTAGAATATTTCCCACTCGACATTACGCCAATTGAAAGTTTGATGCCAGTTTCGTAACCACTCAACACAACATGGATGAAAGACATGGCACTAGATTATTTCCACTCGACATCACGCCAGTTGAAAGGTTGATGCCAAATTCGTAGCCACTTCACACGACATGGATGAAATGCTTGTCAAGAATGAGTTTGGTACCCGTTTGGCATCCATTTGACACGATATCCATGGAAAGCTACTCGACACAATATCTAGAATAAATTTTGATCCAAGACCTCTAACCAGACGACACCCGTCGTGTGAAATGTACTCCTGAACCTTCATCTGGTTCAGTCGACCGGGGACATCCCCCATGAGACTCATGTCGAGTCAAGTAGAAGACTTGGACTTCTTCGGTCCAGACGACACTTGTCGTGTGAAATGTACTCCTAAACATTCATCTGGTTCAATCGACTGAGGACATCCCCCATTTCCTTTGTCACATAGTTAATTTGTATAACAACATCATATTCTGTACAAATAGTGATGCTATGAGTCATAATTGTCCAACAATCTCCCACTTGGCCTATAGCCAATCACTCAAGTGTCATACGCCTGAACCATGTACGATTCGCTCAAACTTCTGCTGAGAAACATCTTTCGTCAGCGGATTTGTAATGTTATCATCTGATGCGTTTTATGCGATCATCACATCGGCACGATGTATGATCTGATGAATCAGATGAAATAGTTGAAGTATATATACTTGGATCGTTGATGAGACCGCGGTTCCTTAGCCTACGCTGTAGCCAGGCTCAGCTGCTAACAGAACTACTCCTAATCCAATTAGGATTATATAAATCCAAAATGCTTCTTTTGCTGTGTCAGCTGCATCAATGTTCGCTTTTGTTATTTATTCGGCAACAGTATCTTGCTTGGAAGATTTCCAACTCACTGTTCCGTTATTCAAACTAAAATGTACCCTTATTGCGACTTAAAGTCATCTTTGTCGGTTTGGAAACTTACAGCGGTGAACCTAGTCACCTCAAGTTCTCATTTCTCCATATTTCCAGAAAACATCCTTAGTTCATCCAAGATACTCAAGGATGTTCTTTAGATCAATCCAGTGACCATCACCTGGATTGGCTTTATAGCGTCTACATATGCTCAAAGCATATGAGACATCAGGTCACATACATTTCAAAAACGTACGAACTCTGGGAGGGTTGTCAGCAGCTTTCTAGACCTTTCTCAGTAGATCTTTAATCCTAGAATAAAGCATGCTTCTCCCAGGTATTTCATGAAGAATTTTAATGAAAGCCAAGCTTTCACCGATTATATTATGGGAATGTTATTGCTAAGAAGCAATACATCATCAATGAATAGGACATTCATTCTCAGTGCGCTCCCACTAACCTTCTTATATACACACGAATCATATTCGTTTTGAATTAAATCATATACCATTATGATTACATCAAAACGCTGGTTCCAAGAATGCAATGCATGCTTCAATCCATAAATGGATTGATTTAACTTGCAAACCTTGTTTGCATGTTTTGCATGACAAAACCGTCAGGATGTTGCATACAAATATCCTCCAAAAGGTTTCCGTTTAAGGAAAGCGGTTTTGACATTCAGCTGCCATATTTCATAAATGAAACATGCAGCATTAGCAAGCATTATCCAAATGGATTTAATCATGGCAACAAGTGAAAAAGTTTCATCGTAGTCGACACTATGTAGTTGACGATACCCTTTCTGTACAAGCCTAGCTATGTACATTTATATATTTCCATCCATGTATGTCCTCCTTGAAGACTCACATAGTACCAATAGGCACAATGCCTTATGGTACATCAACCAGTGTTCAAACTTGGTTGTATATATGGAATCCATTCGGACTTCATGACACTTTGCCATAAAAGGAGTCGATACCTTGTATCACTTCCTTATACGTAGCCGGTTTGTCTTCCTCAATAAGATTGATATCTACATGAGGTGAGATCAGAACCCATACCTCCCAAGTTGTTTTCTGACTCTCTCCGACCTTCGCGGTTCTTGTGTATTCGAAGATTATTGGTACAGTTTCATCCCTGATGAACTGTTGGTGTTCCGTGAGGATTCAGTGCCTGAAACAGTATTACTCCAATTTTCATCGAGTTTTACTTTCCTCCCACTTACCACTGTATATAGGTATTCCTCTTAGGAAAATCGCATGGAGACCAACAATTACATTGTTCTCTTGTGAGTTATATAAGTACTATACTTTGGTTTCCCTAGGACAATCTACAAATAGGCACTTATCCGATTTGGGTTCTATTTTGGTATCATCCAAACATTCAATTATATGCCCAGCATACCCAAATCTTCAGGAATGAGAAACCCGGTTTCTTTCCTGTTCATATCTAATTGAAGTCTGTCTAACAGATTTTTTATGGAACTTTATTCAAAATAAGTATTGCACTGTTAATGTGTATCCTCAAAAGGTTGGAAGCTCAGAGTGACTCATCATTAACCTTACCATGTCCAACAAAGTTCGGTTTCTCTGTTCGGACACACCGTCAAATTGAGGTGTCCCGAGAGTGTTGGGTTTCTATTAAGTCCCAAGGATCATTTTCAAGCATAAACACATGTGAATACACAATGAAATATGGCAGAATCATACTCACATTGAACGGCTTTTGCGATGCGAAGAACAACAAAGCTTTTTTGTCTCCTTGAGCTCTCGGCAATGGCTTCCTTTTGAGCTCCTTGGATTCGGCCAACTCCATGAATGGAACTCCAAGCTCCAGCTTAATCAATGGTGATTCCAAGCTCATAAGTAGGTTTCCCTATCACCTTGTATGCCTCTTTGTGTGCTAGCACCTTGATGATTTGCCACAACCATCCTATTACTTGTTATAGTTCTCGGCCAAGCAAAGAAAACAAGAAGAGAAATGGCTTTAAAAGCCAAAAGGGAGAGAAGAAGAAAATGGCCTCATAGCCGAATCTATGAGAGAGAGAGAAGACAAGAGTTGTTTGTATTTTGTATATCAAATAAACAAAATTTGAAAGTCAAATACCATTTAATAAATAATGATATATGTCTTTCAAGCCATCAAATGCTTTCCAACCACTTACATCAACTCATATCACTCATGAATAATGACTGGTTGTCAATCACTCAAAGTGACAAGACATCCATCACTTGAATGATGTGCGATATGATGTGACGCGTGATGCGACCTGTAGGCCCCACTTTGATTCTAAATTGGAGTGGCCCCGCAAACACTCTCGGGCTCAGGTTCGCTAATTCCGAATTAAAGAACTTTCGTCGCGACGTTAATTAAATCAAATTTAATTAAACAATTATCCCTAGCTAAATTACTATTCACGTCGCTAACGAATTAATTCTAAATTAACTCGTTTACCCGAATTAAAATCCGATTTTAATTCCGCGTCAAAATCTAATTTCGTTTAATATATCGAATATATTAATCTATCGATTAATTCCAAATTAACCGTTCTCTCTCTTTAAATGATATTTTATCCTAGATAAAATATCTCCGTAATTAATCCCAGATTAATTTTCTCTCTCTCTTCTAATTAATCACAGATTAAATAAAGTGCGAGTCATACGTCATCGGTGAATCTTCGGGAAGCGACCCATGAGATCCCCGGATATGTTGGCAGTAAATACGGTCGTCGGACTATCCGAACACGTACGTACCTAGTACTACGTTTTTACCGATTTACAAGACAAGGTTGGCTTCTAGCAAAGCGCCATGCTACCCAATTCTCCAGAAACATGCTTACAGGAATAAGCGATCTATATCAGGCGTAATATATGTAGTATTGCATATTTCGATCCAGTATCGGATGTCACATGCAAGGCCTGGGCTGGAAATGTGTCTGCCCCTACGAAGCACATATCAGATCTCTGGTAACTAGTCTCTATAATCGGATAAACTGACATATTCTAAATATCCCGATAGCTGCAGCATATAAGAGAACGACTTCTGTATCCTACGTGATCATCATCTCCATTATTACTGAGTGTATACTTCCATCTCGACATCACACCCAATACACTACGATTCTCAATATACCCAGCAGAGGCGTACACATAACTTGTTAAAGCCCTGGACGACCTAAAACCAAAGTATATTGATTGTCGCAAGTATTAGCGGTGCAAGTCTCAGGTTAAGACCAAATACACCTACCCTGATTCGGACTTCCATAGACACATAGTAATACTACTAATGAAATTCCGAGGGGTCTATCCAAGAGCGAAGCTGTTTTCTCCGTACCATCGGTAAAACACAACCTCCTACTACACTTGCATGAGTATCCTATACCCAAATAATATGAGAACATATGTATGTCGTTATGCCCTCACAACGCGCACAAGTGTAATACTAGTCTATTCCGTATTATCGATGTCCAATCTCGATAATACTATGACATAGGGATATTTAATGATTAAACCTTCGTTGATTGATACTGTCTCATATCATCTCAATCCAGGAACTAATCATAAGGACCTCCTATCATTTATACATCTTGGTGATCTAATCACAAATGATAAGAGAGCAATTTCCTTTGTCACATTGTTAATTTGTACAACAACACAATGATCTGTACAAATAGTGACGCTATGGGTCATAACTGTCCAACAATCTCCCACTTGGCCTATAGCCAGTCACTTGAGTGTCTTACACCCGAACTATGTACGGTTCGTCAGCGGATTTGCATGATTATCATATGATGCGATTTATACGATCATCACATCACCACGATGTATGATCCGAACGAATCAGATGAATATCGAAGTATATATCTGGATCGTTGATGAGACCATTAATTCTTTAGCCTGCGCTGTAGCCTAGCTCAGCTGCTAATAGAACTATTCTAATCTAATTAGATTTGTTATCGACCCAAATGATTTTTATTGGTGCCTCAGCTGTAACAATAATCCACTTTTGTTGTTTATTCGGTAACAATATCTTGCTTGGAAGATTTCCAGCTCACTGTACCGTTATTCAAACTGTATTTTACTGTTGTTGCGACTTACAGTCTTTTATGTCGGTCAGGAACTTGCAACGGTGATCCTAGTACTCAAGTTCTCCTCTCCATAGTATAAGACAGCAGCATCCTTAGATCTCTAAGATACTCAAGGACGTTCTTAACATCAATCTAATGACTATCACTTGATTGGCCCGATTGTGAATCCATATGCTCAAAGCGTATGAGACACCAGGTCGCGTACATTTATAAATGTATGATTTCTCGGAGAGTGTCAACAACTTTAATCTATCCCAGTAGATCTTTATTCCTAAATAAAGGTTGTTTCTCCCAAGAATTCTACGGAGAATTTTCTCGCAAGCCAGCTTTCACCGATTGTATTTTATGGGAATATCATTTTCCAAGAAATGACATATCATCATTATTTAAGACATTTATGTCAGTGCTCTCCCACTAACCTCCTATATACACAAGAATCATTTCGTTTTGAATTAAATCATACACCATTATGATTATATCAAAACGATAATTCCAAGATCAATGCTTGTTTCAATCCATACATGGATCGATTAACTTGCAAACCTTGTTTGCTAGTTTTTGGTATGACAAAACCGTCAGGATGTTGTAAACATCCTCCAAAAGGTTTCCATTAAGGAAAAGGTTTTGGCATTCAGCTGCCATATTTCATAAATGAAACATGCAGCATTAGCAAGCATTATCCAAATGGATTTAACGTGCAACGGTAAAGGTTTGTGTA
>SKCR01048341.1:0-40178 GCA_019454045.1 Zanthoxylum bungeanum | reverse complement strand
CACACAAAATACCTCTGTACTATACTGCCCATAATTTCTCGTGTTTGATTTCTACATTTTCTCTCAGCAAATTCTGTTTTGCATTTATTTTCCTTTTGGGTGTGCCACTGAATATCATCAAACACCTAAGCTGCTGCAGAAGCTCTTTTCCTTTCTGCATGTATCAATTTTGATAGGTATACTTTTTCTTAACAATTACTATCTCACTTGGAAAGTATTCTTAGTTTTATGAGGGGGAAAACTTTCTGGTATTGTACTTATATTACCACTGTATTAATATCTGACTAATGTACATGGAAGATCACTTGTTTACATGTCAAAACTGCATCAAGAATTTGAATTTTACTACTTTTGGATTTTGTCCAAACTCTGAAGTTACATTGGCTGGAAAGGGGTGGATCATATGTGGTTTTAATGTTTAATTTACTGTGTAGAATTGGGAGTTTCCATTTTGTATTGGATATGATGTGTCTTATTATAGCATGTCTGATAAAAGTCGTACTAACATGCTGCAATGCTGTAGGAGGGACATCAGAACACAATCGACCTTCAGGCTCTAGGAGTTCAGATGATAGTGGATGTTCTTCCCAGAAGCGTGCTAGAAAGGAGGATTGTCTTGGTGGGTTTTTCGACTTAAACTTGCCGGCTGAAATCATTGACCGGAATTGATCTTCGATATTGCAGGTTTTCATAAAAAACATAGGTGTACAGCTCTAACTGAAGATCATTTGTCTCTTATGGAATTATTTGTATGGGGTTAGGTACCTGAGTGGCCTACCTTTGACATGGTATCATTTTGTCCCGGTGTATTTCCTTTTGCTGAGATATACTGGAAAAAAGAAACATGGAATTGCTGGTTCTGTGTTTCCCAGTTACCTCTGAAAATTTACATATTGTACAGTCTCATATTGGACTTTAGTGGGCAATAAGATATGTAAATTTTGGACCTAAGATTTGAGCTACACATATATATCTTTTTATATCTTTGGAGAATGCAAATGCTTCTATCTTGTTGGCTCTCAAATCTCAATTTAGTTTGTTTGTTTTTCTTTCCACCCATTCTTAATCTTCATCTAGTACCATTAGCTTCCTATTTAGTGTTTTATGCATGGTTCCAGAAAAATGAGTCTACAAATTCGGTCAACAGGAAGAATCTTATAATATATGCTGTCAAAGACGGCAGGTGGGGCAAGATGTTTTGGTAGTTTAACCTATGCAAGCACGGTCTAAACACTTGGCTAGTTAAATATGCAGAATTTTATCTAATATATAAAGAATCATAACTTACAATACCTAAAACGTTGTCCAAGTGTTGCAGGCGGCTGTTTGAAAAATATGTCCAAGCTCCGCTCAGGTAGCGTCAACAAGCTTATAATATCATAGATGCTTACGGTTATTTTGGCCGATTGATATTCTAATATGCTAGTTTCAACAATTCTTGTTCTTTACATTTCTTCCTAGTTCCTTGGCCTGCGGTAGGTACTAGGTTTACTACTTTAGGTATTAGTACTATGGCTTTCAACTTAAACAAATCCGTAGTTGATAGTCAAGGTAGGTCGTGTGTTTAATACCTGGGCTGATATTATTAACAGCAACATGCAGAGATCAAAGCAGGAATTTTGCTTTGCTTAATTTTAAATTGGTTTTTTTTTTTATAAACTTTGGTCGAAAGAGCATGCAGCTTTGTTTTGGTTGCTGAATGATCCCTGTGTTAATTGACCCTGTGGATTCACTGCGTAGTTGCTAAAGAAGTTGTATTTAAGTCATCCCTTTGCTGTTCCCCTTTTGCATTTATTCCAATTTCATTGAAGCATATTATGGATTTAGAGATTTTCAGCTTGCAATATCATATCTGTAGATGCACATGATTCATAGCTTTGATGGTAGTGCAGTCACATTTAAAATTATGAGTAGAAAAATCTTTTCTTTGTTGCTCAAGTCTCAAGAACAAGAAATTTAGAAGATGCCTTTTTGATGATATCATTGGGCAATTCATTATTTAAGCAGTTGAATTTTGGCTTTGGAAAGTTCACTTGGTCATGTGTTTCTTCTTGGGTTTCTGCTCTGCCTTTTCTTCTATTTTCCGAAATAATGTATCAGGTTTCAGTTTTTTTTTTATTATTTATTAATCTCAATGTAAAGATTCTGATCATCTTCCCTCACTTTGGGTTCTGCAATTTGTTTTTGTTATTATGAAACCAATGCATATTACTTGTATTCCTTTTCTAATATAGTTTAAAATTTGTAGTAGTTTCATCTTTATTATTATTATTATTATTATTTTTACATTCATATTATTTTTAGGATTCGAATCGTTGATCAAATGGGTAACACATTACCATTACACTATATTTTATTTTATGGAAAAAAAAACAATTTATTAGTGAATGTATTAATTATAAAAATGATAAACTTACACACATTTTCTCTAAATTCTTCGCAACTCTCTCACTGTAGTTACAGTGAGAGAGTTGGGAGCAAATTCAGGAAATGTGTGTGTAAGTATATCATTGTCGTGTCCCCAATGGACGTGACTTGGTGGTGTAGGGCTTGAGATCTTACCTTGAGGTCATAAGTTCGAATTTAGGGAGTGCTTATCTTGTAAGAGTCTGGGACAGTCGGAGGTTTTACTTACTCTACTGAAGCTTAGAAAAGATGATTTGATGATGAGATTTCCAACGATTCAAAAAAAAAAAAAAAGTATATCATTCGTATTAATTAATCTCACTATTTTCGAAGGAACAACCATTTTGTTACACTAAATGAAATGTCTTTGAAGTTGGTACAATTTTTGTTTGTTTTTGATGAAAAACCAACATGATAAATGAAGCATGTCTGTCAGGTTCCTTTGAAGAAATTGATGATGCTTGTTGACTTGTTCAAGAACGAAGCTTATTTGTTTTTATAAATAAAAATATATATCTTCAACATCGATTTATAAAAACTAAAAATTTTTGTCTTGAAATTGTTTGTAGGTTTGACTGTGCACCTCAAACCAAATTAGAAGCTTCTTGTTATATCAAATTTATTTTCGTTTGTATATTTTTTATATCGTCACATTGTCCAGTAACCTAATTAAAATAAGATTATGTTTGTTGTGACTTGAAAACTATCAGAAATAAAAAAATTTAATAAAAAAATTTTAACTAATAATGGTGGTAAATAATTAAGAATTAAATAGAAAAATTCGTGTAGATTTTAATTTATTAAATAACTATGGAGTAAAAGTCATTGTTGCAAGTGTTTATCAAAACACACACCTTACGGCTATGGCTTTTAATGTTTAGGCTACTGGCCATAATTGTTGAACTAACAGTCCCAGATGGAGCCTAAGGTTAAAATATCTAGTCTTAATCCGTAATTATTGTGCAAATAGAATCACTAACTATGCCAAAAATGTAAATGATACTATTTTAACGTCAATAAATGAGTTTATTGACATATTTTTTTAGTGTCAGTAATACTCGAACCAGAATACAATGACACTAAATTTAGTGTCAATTATTCAAGTGTCGGTAAAGTCTTGATACTAAAATATCAGTATTTATTGACACAATAGCATTACAAAAATACTGACAATATTTAAAAAATTTAGTACCAATAATTTATTGTCAGTAATTAAAAATATTTAATATCCATTATATAATTACATTTGTGCTTCTATATTAATATTTTTATAATAAAATATATTCTGAAAATTATATCTTTGGCACCGCCACTTTCACCTAAAGATCATAAACAAATTTCATATCATTAGTAATTACTAATAATATATGTTGAATTACTCTGAAAAATAATCCATTCTAACAAAAACAAGATTATTTGAGACGAACGAGAGTTGGTCCAACTATATCTAGTACAATGCACATTCAATAACAACAATAAATACGCAAAGAAAGCAGCAAAGGAATGGGGTGTAATTAAACTAGAAATACTCAAAGAAAGCAGCCAAGACTTGGCAAGAGAAAGGATCCCAAAATATGAACAAATAAAAAAGCTTATAAGAATCCACAAACTATCAATATACAATTGAAAAATCAAAAATTGCAAACAAAAGCATCGATCTTTACACAAATCTTGCATACACGACTGACAATGTTCTATAAACAAATGAAAGAACTCCAATGACAGAAGAAAAATTTGCACAAACTTACTGAATCCTCACTGATGGTTGAGTCCCCTGCAGACTCGTAGATATTCAAAAATGCACATATATTAAAAGAAAATTTAATATATGAAGAAAACAAGTCTCAGCATGACGATCTTAATCATCTTATGAGTGACATGTCATGATGATAAAATCATCAGTTCGATGAAATGAGAAATGTTGACTTATTGGTTGATTGTTGAATTAAATGATGAGATAGTCTATGCTTGGGTAATGTATTCGCTTAGGATGAATTAGAGAGTTCTTGTTATGAAGTTGATGAGCTTGTTAATGAGTGGTGTTAGGTAGTTGGGTGAGGATGCTATATTGATGTATCTAAAATGGATATTAAAAGCTTTGTCATTCATGGTAGTCCGAAAAAATGTATGTTATTATCTATTTCCCTGAACTCAAATTTAACCCTATCGTTGAACTCTTGGATTTCTACCATCACTTTTGCTAGTTTTACAGATTGGCTACCAGATAGGTCAATAACTTCAGTTTTGCAAGTTATGCTCGAGATGCAGATCATCCAAGTTGTAGTCACCCTTGCAAGTATTCTGGAAAAAAGCTTAGGAGTTTAGGGTCTGTGATTCATATGCTATTTGTCTTGCTTAACACACTATTTTTATTACTAAGTAAAAGTTTTGATTGCATGTGATGTTGTGGGCACGGAGCCCTTAAGTGTTTATTGATGTTGTGGGCACGGAGCCCTTAAGTGTTGATTTTGATCTTGATGTGTTTTGTATGGACTTGACCTCCTTTTGTATGTTGGATGTCTTTTCAGGTTTCGTTTTGATGTTGGGCTGTGATCTAGGTTGTCCAGTTTTAGGATGCATCATATTCGTTTTTCTGTAAATTTGGAGGCTTATGAAGATAGGTTAATTCTATCTTTTGCTAGTAGCATCCTGCCTCAAGCGGGTGTTACATAATAACTCAACAAACTCCTCGTGCCCGCACCAAGCATTCTTCTTCAAAACCTCTGAAGTCTCTAAATTGATCAACCCTACGAACTTGCAACGCCAAAACTCTAACTACCAATTTTCCTTCTTTAGAACTCTGAAGATTACGAAATTGGGTTAAAATTGTGTTTTTATATTGATGGTTACCAAATAACAATCTTATTAAAGCAAAGAAGACAATGGAATCAATGAAGCCTTCCAGATTGATTGTCAAGAAGGAAGAAACAAAGTATATGGTGGCTCTTAAAATAATATTTCTTCTCTTAGTTAAAATGATTATGTGTTTGTTTAAATAGGTAGGGCAAAGATAAAATTTTTCCTTGTGTAAAACTAGGCGTCCAAAATAAACCACTTATGCACGAACGTTCAAATGCTTTTCAAACGCGCCTTAAACATAAATTTTCTTCCTCCATTTGTTAGAACGCTCAGACGAATGCAATGTGTCGCAGACTGATTTTGAGGTACAACTTAAAACACTTGTAATGTTCTCATCCCCTAATAAAATCATGCGTTCTTTATATGTACGAATCGACTTCAAATCTGCTTTTTAATAACACTGACCTCACATCAATCGAAGCTCTAAATATTTTGAAATGTCTAAATGAGTGAATATCATTATGATATCTCCATCTAATGTCGAAATATCTATCCAATTGCTTCGAGACCTTCAAGACTCATTACAATTCAATCGAACTTATCTTGTTACGGAAGTTGCCAACACACATGGAACTAAAAAAGATCACTGAAAACGAACATCTATAGTCCAAGTTATGAGCAAAATATAAAAGACTGTCCAAAATAATTTGTCTGACAGAAAAAGTATTGAAATTGAAATTTTTTTCCCAAATCTCTGGGTGGGATTTCTAGGATGTCTAATCCTCTAACACATAATTATATGTATGCTGATATATCATGCATAAGAAATAAATGATACTAAAAATTGATGTTTGAAATTAATTGGGTTTCGTGTAAAACATCTATTTTAATTTGTTTATTAAGTAATTCAGATTACATTATATATCTAATTAATCTCTCAGTATCCAAGAATTAATTATAATTCTTAGTAATTGGTTAGAGTTTTACTAATGTACTCTATTACATGGATATTAAAATTGAAATAAGGACTATTGAACTTAAAATAATCGGGATAATTGAACTTGAAATTTCTACTATTGAACTTGAAATTAATATATATTTCATATTCAATGTTAGAAGTTTCAAGTTCAATAGCTATTATTTCAATTTTAATATCCCTTATATGGGCACTGGAGTTACTGTTGCAAGTGTTTTTGAATTTTCTTATTATCATCTTTACTCTTCTCTCTATATATATCATGTATAAGAGGAGAAAATCAAGTCCCACACAAATATATTAAAAACAATAGATGGGACTCATCTATTTTTTTGGATAAAATATATTAAAAAAGGTGATCCCATCTATTTTTTGATTTTTAAAATATATTTTTGTGTGTTTCTAGTATAAGAGATGGTCCAGAAGATGACAAATTAAATCTCATATCATGCATTGCATGCAATCACTGGCACTATAATCTTTGGGGAACCATGTGACCAAAATAAGTACTTTGTCTAACCTTAAATTGAAATTTGTATTCATCCACAAAAATGTAAGTATGTTTGTTTGAGGACCTAACAACGTGTTTTGATCATTTATCATATTTTCCATTCGACGATAGTTAATTATATGCATATATAACTCTGATATCATGGGTGACGCAACTCATCATTTTATGGTCACCCTGAGGACTTCAACTCCATTTACAAATTATTAAAGGTATAGAGAGGATTTGTGATTAAATTGATAACAAGGAAAAAAACTAATAATAAGTTAACACTTGATTATCATATTAGGCACCAATATTTCTATTTAGAAGTTATTATTTATTTAAATTTGTTGAATATTATTGGAAACAATACTATTTCTCACTTTTGGTTACAAATTCAAAATTTCGTTACAACTTAAAAATGAAGTATACCAGAAATTGAAGAATGTGTAACGAAAGCTTTAGGACTTTTTTTCTTTATGAAATCATTGGAAACCTCACCGTCAAATCACATTTTTCGTACTTAAGCGGAGTAGGTAAAATCCCCGACTATTCCAGGCTCTCACAGGAAATGCACTCCATGGATTTGAACTCAGGACCTCAAGGTGAGATCCTGAGTCCTATACCACCAAATCACGCTCCAAATGAATGCTTTCAGAGTACTTGTAAAAAATTAGAGAAGCAGTTTATATGGTAGAGATAAGAATGACTGGTAATAAGCTTCGAGTGTGGTACCCAATCTCAAAAATTAAAAGAAAAGGCAAGAAACTTTATGTGATGAGGAAGTTTTTGAATCAGACAAAGGGGGGCCTTAATTATCTGATTGCTCAAAGGGGATTATGCCCACAAAATTAAAAACCAGTAGTCATTTCATATGTAAACGTGCAATTAATTTGCATTGTATTTGTTTGTCTTTGACCTTCAACTTTCAGCCCTTTCGAGGTTTGCCTTTCTTTTTCAAGTGCCTTTGCTTCCTTTTGGTGATTGATCCAACATCACTTGTTTTTATTAATTTCTTTCATTTTATTATATTTTTTCTTCAGTGCTGCTTGCAGCTAACATATATCTTCATACCAGATCAAACGGAGCCAAGCCGATATTTCAACTCTAGGGATCCAAATTATTACCTAAAAGAAAACACAAAATATACTTTAAACAACCCAAATAAAAAAAAGAAAAAAAAAAAACCAAGATGTAATCATTTTGAAGTTGCATTATTGTTGAAGAAACTCCATTTTATTTATTGGACGTTAAGGAGATTAAAGCATGCAAAGCTATCTAAAAGTAGAGAACACAGATTACTAAGAAGAATATTTTAAGATTAAAACTCCACAAATTACTGCTGTTTTGCTAGTTTCATTGAAGAGAGTGTACATATTTGAATGTTTCATGGCAATATCACATCCGAGTTAACGGTCCAATTCATTTGGAATCTATTTAAAAAAAAAAAAAAAAAACAAATCCAAATTCCATGCCATCCTTTTGAAATAATTGGAAAATATGTTAATTTTGATATATAATTGTAAAAGGTGTTATTTTATGTTGCGTGTGTTTGGTTAATAATTATATAGAGGAGAAAAAGTAGCTAGTATGAAATTTGATGATTGATGAAGCTCAATTAAATTGGATATGTGATCTTTAGAGAAATTCCCGTGTTGCATCTAGGGGTGGGCAAAGGTAAATTCGGTTCAATTTTGAAGTGAACCGAATTGAACCGAAAATCGATTGGTTCAAGAATTTAAGAACTGATCGGAACTGAACAGTTAAAATCAAACCGAACCGAATCAAATCGTTTTAATATTTTGGTGCGGTTTTGATTCGATTTGGTTCACAACCGAACTAGTTTTTTTTTTTTTTTTTTTTTTTTTTTTTTTTTTTAAGAATTAACCCTCAATCCAATCGGTTCGGTTAGTTCGGTTCAGGATTTTACAAATTGATCGGTTCACGGGTCCGATTCACGATTCGAACAGAACCGAATCAAATCAGTCAATTTAACTCAAATATAAACCGAAAAACCGAACCGAATCGAACCAATATTTTACCCGCCCCTAGTTGCATCTCTTTTTGTCTTTTGCGGTTTAACTTGGTGGTTTTCCAATCATCTTATTTACTTGGTCATCTGTGTTCAAATTCTGAGGTAACTGGATAAGGGTGAAAATCAATTCAGGTTTAGCTCCATTTTTATACTTTAAAAAAATAAATAAATAAAAGATATAATAACATGTTTTTTCCTTATTAAAATATACTTCAAAAAGAGTCTTGCTTATTAAAAATAACATATAAAATTTTATGAAACACTGATTTGAAATTATTGTAATTATCTACAAAGACGAAATTTGAGATAAAAATTAACTTGAAAACGAAAAACTAATATGAACTCCAGATAGAAAATGCAAGAAATATACTTTTCTAAGAAAAATCATTGGAAAATCCAAAGCCCAGGTATGAATTTCGAGTAATGATATTCTTTTTCTTTTCTGAAAAACAAAATGTGCAATACAATATAATTATTTGTTGGTTTTTTTTCTCTATATCTCATGAATTACTTTCATGTTATTATGATGAAGTTGGTTCATAAATCCATCATCTTCTAACTCATCAGTACTATCCCATGAAAAATAAAAAGTGATTATCTCATGAAATGATATATGATTAACATTTTGCTAGATTAGATTGAATGGAAGTATCATTAAAACGAGTCTTGGTAACCCCAAAAAAATAAAAAAAATAAAAAAATAAAAACTCATAATAGAACTCATATGGGACCCAATTACAGTTGTTATTTTGTTATATTTATGCATTGATAGTAACAAATCATAAGAACAAAATGAAATGAACAGCTTCAATTATATGTATATATGCAACTTATCCCATGAACTAAAGCTATATATATATAAACCATAGTCACCTCTTTGTCTCTTGTCCCTTTTGTTCTTTTAAAATTAATGCCTGATTTTTTTTTTTTTTATTTTTTAACTTTAAGCATCAATCTTCTATCTAAAAGCCACCAACTGAGGTTTTACTTCTTTTAATGCAAATGCAAAAAGCCCACCATTGCAAAAGCTTCAAAGGTGATATTGCTTTCTTAGACAAGTGACTGGTCAAAAAAATTGACACCCTTTTAAGCATTATACATTATGTATATATGTATATATATATATATATATCTATGTACATATGTCACTTACACTTGCTCTTAAACATATATGCTGCCATGTTGAAAAAAATACAAGATTAGATTTCAAAGAACCCATTTTATTTTTGAGGCAGCAGAACTTGTTCAGCTTTTCAAAAATCAATCTTTGTGAGTAGTCTCACTCTATCATTGTGTTTTTTGTGTACATTATAAGCAGAGATTATTCTCAAGCATTTAATGGTTTTTGGATGTTTATTTGATGTTGTGTTTTTTCTTTTGTTTAAGAATTTGTCAATATCTGATGCATTTATTGCTGTTTCAGTGTAAATTTTCAACTCTGTGGGGACTTAAGGCTACGTTTGGTACTTAGTAACTATGGGTGAAATATATTGGCGGGGTGGCTCTATTTTAAAGCCCTTCATGTTCATGGAAGCAAGAGTTGCAAGGCACAAGCGTTCTAATAGGTAGCTTTTTGTTCTTTATTATCATCACATTTCATTAATCATATTCTCCAAGTATAAGAGATGCTATATTAACATTGTGACTATATCATATATTTTAATTCAAATTATGCTTCTATGTGTAAGAGTGACTAGCACAAGGCAGTCCTATTAGTTGTTAGATGATTTGCCTCTTTAGTTCTGTTGCTTCATGCCTATGCATTGATTCAATATACTGATGAGTTAAACTGGTTTTCGATGCTCTTTAACGAGGAACAGCTTCCAAATAAGCTCATGTATTCTTAGTTGTAATGATGTTCTCTTGTATTTTGCTATTAATGAATCAGTGACAAAGGCTTACAAATTCTTCTGGCATGTGTTTTTGCACTATGTATAACAAGTAAATGAACTCAAATAACATTTGTGAACTTGACTTTCTTTAATGAGGTTTGTTGCATTTCAATTATATCTATATTTGTTCTTTTCTAATGACAGTGATCTGGTTAAAAGAAAAGCAGAGGAAGATAAAATGGATAACATCCAAGAAGCATCTAACGGCTTTAAGCCGGTAAGAGTTTCATACTTCTAATGTTTTCTTGTTGGCAAGTTCTCGAATTTAGTAGCAGACATTTTCTTTGAGTTCTTCACGAGATTGTTTTTCCTGGTACCATGTCAAACTTCTTTCAAAGCTAGCCTTGTATTTTAACTTCTGCTTGGTTTTATTTTGTTTCTGTTATCTTCATTTTTCTTTCCTGAGAAAATATTTTCCCTGCTTATTTGCAAGTGTGGTCTAAAATGGTCTATGTAATTGTTAATTTTTGTTCATAAAAGGAAATGCGAGAGCTTAAGCACTCTGATGAAGTCAAAAATAGGCAACCCCCAAATTCTGAGGTCCAAAATTCATTAAAGCAAGAGGTATATAAATCACAACTTCTTGTAAAAAAATGGGGCTGAACCCAAATTTTTTGTTTTTTCCTGGTTCTTTGAGTACTGTTTTTATTCACATCATTGCTCTTATCTCTTTTGCAGATTCTACAGCTTCAGGAAAGCTTGAAGGACCAATTTGTGGTACGGCGTGTACTTGAGAATGCATTAAGTTATAGGCCCTTTTCTCTTGATACTATGACAGACAAGTCAATCCCCAAGGTAAATCCTGTGAATTGGTTTGTAAGGGTTAACTTCTTATCTCTAAAGATGCATTCCTGCTTGCATTTGTTTATTAACTCAAGCTTGAGAATTAAAACTTCTATTAACTTTTATCTTGATTTCAGGATGCCAAGGAACTGATAAAGGAAATAGCGGAGTTGGAAGTGGAAGTCGTGTATTTGGAGCAACATCTTCTTTCTTTATATCGAAAAACATTTGATGAAAGAATAACCTCTCAACCAACCGTGGATGAACCTATGAAATCAGCTACAACAATGCATGAGGGACTGTTTTCAGAAGTTTCGCAAAGTGATATTGCTTCAGAGAAAGAGAATTCTGTTATCCGAACAGGCAAAGTAATCTCTTGCGGATATTCATCCGACAATCTTCTGAAGGAATGCAATGACTATTGGCAACCTCAAAAAATGTTAGATGCTGGCATTCACCGCAGCCACTCCTCTCTATCTCACCATTCTGCATGTTCAATTAGAACATCACCTCCATTAAAATCTTCGACCAAAGCTGTAGATTCATACCATTCCCTGCCTTTATCAATGTTGGAGGTAATTTGATCCTTACTATTAACAAAATAATGTTCCCTTGTGGTTATTTCAGTCTTTAGGTAGTTTAAATGGCAATAAACAGCTTCTCTTATATGAGCCGATGTTTTTTTCTTCAGCTTGCCCCAGCCTATACTTCAGGAGGAATCAGCTTGGCAGAACATCTAGGGACATCTGTTTCTGATCATGTTCCGGAGACACCAAACTGGCTTTCGGAGGAAATGATCAAGTGCATTTCAGATATATACTGTGAACTGGCAGACCCACCTTTGATGATTCAAGATTTTCCATACTCTCCAATTTCATACTCATCATCATTAGATATAGTAACTTCACGAGGTCATGGTGATATTTGGAGTCCACAATGTGGCAGGTTTTCATCCTTCAATTCACACTTTGATAACCCTTTCAGCATTGGGGAGTCTAAGGAAGTCAGTGGACCATACTGCACATTGGCTAAGGTGGAAAAGATTTGTAGAGATGATCAGAAGTTAAAAGATATTGAACATAAGCTACAATATTATAGGTGAGCCTTCTCACTTAACCATATCCTTAATCCTATTGTTATTGTATTGTGGCATAACAAAAATGTAAATAAAAATTACTACATTTCAGGTCTCTTGTCCATCGATTGGAAGAAGTTGATCCTAGAAGAATGAAGCATGAACAGAAGCTAGCTTTCTGGATCAATGTGCATAATGCTCTGGGGATGCATGTAATGTTTCTGAATCTAAGAATAAAGTTCCTTATTATGTTTTTGATACAATAAGATTATTGGTTTTTGACTTGCAGGCTTATTTGGTTTATGGAGTTCCAAAAAATAATCTGAAAAGAATATCATTACTGCTCAAGGTCTGTGTTTCTGATTACCTTCAGCTAGTAGAATTTCTTCTGATTTTTATTAATAAATATGTGGAGGATTCAGGCTGCATATAACATCGGGGGCCAAACAATAAATGTTGACATGATACAAAGTTCTATTCTAGGATGCCGAATGCCTCGCCCAGGACAGGTTAATTCTATATTTTGAAATCTTTATATGTAATTCAAGTTAATAATTACTTGCTTTCTCAGCATAGATTTTTATCCAACTTATTGATCAATTTTTTTTTTTTTTTGTATAGTATCAACTAGTCATTTTCTCCATGTTCTTTGATTTATGATGATGAGAAGATCATTTAACTCCTTGTTTTCATGCTGCTTATTGAGCTTAATACTGTTTGTAGTGGCTGCGTTTTCTGTTTTCTTCAAAGGCAAAGTTTAAGGTTGGAGATTCAAGAAAAGCATATACAATTGAGCACTCCGAACCTCGTTTGCACTTTGCATTGTGTTCAGGAAGCTACTCTGATCCTGTGGTATGCCTCTCTTTAGAATCCAGAAACATGATTATAATGCAAGAAAGATGAACCATGTTACAGTTTGTTTAAGCATAAACTGAAGTTTTAGCATCAACCATTGTGTTTTATTTCTCTTTAGGTCCGTATATACACACCCAAAAGAGTGTTCCAGGACCTGGAAACTGCAAAAGAAGAGTATATCCAATCAAACTTCAGCATAAACAAGGAGCATAAAATCCTTTTACCAAAAATAGTGGAGACTTTTGCAAAGGATTCAGATATGTGTCAAGCTGGTTTATTGGAGATGATTGAACATATTTTGCCAGATTCTCTGAAGAACATTCAGCAATGTCAGCACAAAAAATATGGGAAAAGCATTGAGTGGATCCCTCACAACTTCACATTTCAATTTCTGCTTTCAAAAGAACTAGCATAATCACTTCTCATGATCCTCTTCTAGGTATTGAGGATTAAATTTGTGTGCAATTTTGATATTTTTTCCGATTTTATTGTTCATCTATGCAGTTCAATGCTCTGCTATGCAATGCAAGTATGATAGCTTAGAATGACAGATGAATCACACAACTAAACTTGTTCTGAGAATTTACAAGGTTGGGCTTGCTTGATCAACCCTTGTTTTTTACAATGGCAATGGATGTGATGTGATTCAGCTGTCATTTCTAGTTGTCTATGTGAACTTTAATGTACAAATGTATGAGAGATAAGGAAGAGTTGGTTAATTAATTGAATGGCCTTAAGAGCTTTCTAATTTGTGTGAGATTATGTTCATGCCACAAGATTTGTAATGAATCATTCTCTTTGTTTTTGTTTTGTTTTTTTTTTAAAAAATACAAAATCATCAATCAAAATTCTAAAAAATATTGAAATCAAACCATTTTTGAGAAATCAGAAATTGATTGATTAATCAGTCAAAATCACCTAAAACTCGATATCAATTTTAAGTGATTAAAATTCACATGATTGAATCGCTTATTGTTTGCACCCAAAATATTCAACTCCACTCTAATTGACAATAAATTCGGCCCAAGCTCAGGGGAGTCATTCACAAAATTACCAAAAAAGCTGAACATGTATCAACTTTCCTCTTTTATACTTCAGTTTCCTCCCATTAAGAAAAGTAAAAAAATGTGATGGATAGAATGTGAGGAACAGTTGCCGGATATGAAGGAGCAAGTGGAAGAATGAGTTCTTGCAGGACTTGATGATTGCTATCAGGACGTGACAGTTGCAGGAACATGAAGGAGTAGTTGGGTGCAAGATTATAAAAGGCAATGAAGACTCCACTCAAGACACCAATAATCATCACAACTCAATAAACAAACACAAATGAATTAAACAATAACAAAAATTCTATATTTTGTAGTTTAGCCTTTTTAAAACTCTTTTTCAGTAATTTTAGTCATTTTAGAATTCCTTTATTTTCAGTAGTCTTAATCTCTTTATTAATTACATCATCCTTTTATAATCACAATTCCAGTACTATAAGCTTTTTTTATAATTCCAATTTAGTGTTCATTTATTTTACAACATCCTGTTAGAATCTAAATTGTTCATCTATTTTGGACTTTACAGGACCCATTTCGCAACATTTGTTTTTAGAAGGTAGATATTATCGATTTCAACTTTGAGGCCCCTCTCTTCTTACACGCATGCGCACAAAACTCTTTTTGGAGCCAACAGTAAAATTGGCACACCCGGTAGGACCCACGAGCAATATGTTACCAAAAACAAAAAGTAATTTTGGGAAAGACATTATCATATTTCATGATGAGGAAGTTGTTCCTATAACAGTAGGGTAAGAAGAGACGTGTCATACTCGATGGAGCAAATTGTGAGTAATATATCTACTCTTGCAATTCACAGTCAAGAAAACCAAACTCCAGCATGACCTGTTTTTGGAGTCTCGAATGATACAAGTTTACCCAATAATTTCAGCACTGATCTAGCTATTTTTACAAATATAATAGCCAAGCGAATGGAGGCAAGCCAAGATGTAATAACAAAGAACCAGGAGAAAATCTTGCAGACCTTAGAGAAGATGGAACAAGATATGTCTGAGCAAGTTTCCAACTCCAAGAATGAGAAGAATGACAGACATGAAGTAATTTCCAGGCCAGTGAGGCATGAGGAACTCAAGGGACAATCCTTTAGAGGGTCTCACGAAACATATGGTGTATATTGTCTGTATATGCCAATTCCTCGCCTTTTTCCTCCATTAGAAGACATCTACCAACCTCATCATATGAGAGAAGAAGTTTGAGGATTTATCATGATTCTTGCTACCAATTGTCGCCATTCTGGAAATGGCAGGACTGTGGCTCCTATGGCTCATCAATAGTTATTTGGAGCCACGAATCCGAATAGTCATCCGATAGCTTATGAAGAAATAACACATGCAAGAATGGGCTATAGGGCAATCCTCTACTGTTTAACCAAGGAAATACTCATCTAGTGCATATTCTTCAACATGTAGATACAGAAACAATAAAGGAAGTAGTGCATGTACTCTATGGACCAAGCCCGAGGCAAATCGACAGCCCCGAATTTCACAAGTCATATCCTGATGCAATTAATCAAGAAAACTCATATCCTAGAGAATACATTAACTCATATTTCTAACTATTCTTTTGAGATGATGACCAATCCTCCTTAGAGGACATAGCCAGATTCACTATCCTGTGTGCAGAACTGGCGAATTATGATATTTTTTTTCCAATTTGAAGCTAAGATTATTTCCCAATTCTTTGACAGGAACAAATTTTACATGGTATGCCACTATTTCCAAGAACTCAGTGTTCACCTGTCAGGAAATGAAGAGGCAGTTTCTTGGAGCCTCAATCCGGATAATATATAGTACATTATATTTTATTATTTATTAATAAAATAACTATATTTTCAGTTCAAATCTTATTAATGGTATTATCATTAAGCATATTAGATTGATGTATAAATATGCTAAGAATGACATCGACTTGGAATAGTTATGTAGTAATATTTGACACTCGGTGGTCCGACATTAGGATAAGTATTACTTTTATAAATTATTCTTAAAGTATATATATATATATATTTCTAGTCATTGGTTTTGGAATACGGTCGAATTCCTATAACCTAAAAGACTAGCACATGTCATATATTGGAATTTGAGCTCCAATGGTTTAACTCAATGTACCATAAGCTTTGAAAGCTCGTATAGCCATGTGGGTATTGGTTGGACCGAATACTGAATAACTCATAGGTGATTCCTAATAGTTAGAAGTACAAACCACCGTTAATAAGAATCTCCTCGAATTGAGTAGCATATGTAATCCTTTGACTATAAGATAACATTGATTTTGTGTGAGATCCTCCACACTTTGATGTCATGTATGTCAGAAATCTTTCATTGTCTGGCCTCTAGATGTTCTTTGGGTGTGGACCGATGCACTCAGTAATCAAATGCGATTCAAGATAGGATCCGTCAGCCAGTATGTGTACCATAAAAGGTTTAGATATCAATGTTAATAAGTCATGATTCTTAAGACTTTGACCGCCTCCGAATTCGCGAAAAACACGAACGACCTTTACGAACTATACAAGTCGAGGTCATCATATATGTTCAACAATCCTTCCGTCGTAGGCTATTCGAGTTGTGCTTATGAAATATAGAGTACACCGTCAAGTTTCCAAAGGCGCACATCTCATGTCAACATATTAGCTAGGCTTATATGACAAACGTGTTTGAACTTAGAGAGTCCCAAAATGAAGTGTACTCGTCGAGCACTTGTGTAGCCAATTAATTTTAAAAAAAGATAATATTTGATATTATAATTATCAACCAAGATAATCAAGTATTATTGGATAATATTGATTATTTACTTTGACCTAATTAGATTAATTAGATTAATTCAATAATTTCACAAGGGCTTAATTATAAAATCATAATTGTCTCTATCATTTGAGGATATTATGGTAATTGTAAGTATGTAATAATAGGTGGCAAACATTGAATTGTATTAAATCAAAGTGGCAAAGATTGAACTAATCTATTTCCTAATTCTTGTCTTGATTTAATTAGATTAAATTAAAATGGTAGAAAATGAAGATCAGTCACACCTAATTATAAATATTTAGACAAATTAGATTAAGCCCACATAAAAGTTGATTATAACTTTTATTAATTAAAAATTACCTAAGTTTTGCTATAAATAGCAAGTTTTAGGAAGATTTTAATTAAGAGAAGCAAAAGCTTGAGAAAGCTAAATACAAGCAAGAATTAGAGAAATTAGCTTCAGTTAGAGAAGTGTTTAGGGAAACTTTGTGAGGTCTCTACAATATTTTATCTATGAGAAATCAATATTGGATCTTGAAGTGAAGCTTGCTAGCATTGTAATCAAGATTGAATCTTGAATTCAAGCTTGCTAATCCTCGGAAGTTCTCCAAACATTTCAACAAGGAGAAGTAGATCTTTAAATCAACCTTGTTAGGTCAGTTTGATCTTCTCCAAAATTTATATTTTTCATTAGTGAGACATATAATGTTGAATTATGTATTAGATACATAATATTGAAATTAGGATAATTAATTGTGCTAGGATACTTTGGATGTATAAATACAATATGCTTGTAATTGGGTTAAAATGTTTATATTAGACATAAACATAAAATTAGAGTTTGGAACTCTAGATAATAGCTTAGAGCTAGGGCTACCATCCTAGAATCACTTAACCACCTTTGGGTGACCTAGAATTGTTCACGAGTCACTTCATTGCGGGATTCTAATTTGGTTTGTATTTTGAATTCAAAATTTACGCAAGTGCGTATTTAGAATAAATTTATATTTTTGTAAGAATATTTGATATTTTGAAAAACTTAATTTTTATTCTATAACATGTGTTGATGTTGGTTTTGAAATTAAAATTAATTTTGGATGTTTTAAAAGTGTTTAGGGAAGGTTGAAATGATTTAGGGTTGAAAATCCTAATTCTAGATAGCTAAATGCATAATTGTAGAAAGCAAAATGAAAACAAAATATTTTTTTTGGATGTGTTGTAAAGTGTCCGGACTCCGATTCAGTCCTAATTTTTTTCGATATACTCATAATGGAATATAGTATTTCATTACATAATTTAAAATTACATTCATGTTTGACATCCACGGTTCATTTCTGTTGTGAAGGGCACCGATCCGACTCTACGGGTTCCACATCCACCCCAACAGAATGGTATCAGAGCAAGACTTAACCACACAACATATGTTATATGTTAGACATGTATTTGAATCTTTACCTCTATATTTTAATTTAATTATGCATAAGTCGAATTGGATATGCATTGAATGTGTCTGCCTCGTACGAAGCATATATCGGATCCCGAGTAACTAATCTCTGTAATCGGGAAGTCATGACCTAGTCATACTATCTCGATAGCTGTAACTTTTAAGAATACTAGTTCCGTATCCTGTGTGACCATCATCTTCATATGACTGAAGTGATACTCCCATCTTGACATCACATCCAATACACTACGATTCTCAGTAAACCCAATACAGGCGTACACATAACATGTTAAAGCTCCAGACGACCAATACTAAAGTAAACAGATTATCACAAGTAATAGCGACGTAAGTCTCAGGTTAAAGATATACACCTTGTTGGACAGTTATGACCCATAGTGTCACTGTTTGTAAAAGACATTGTGTTTTTGTACAAAATTAACGATGTCGTAATGAAATTGCCTTTTACCGTTTTATAATTTATTTACTTTTATATATAAATGGTAAAAGTTCATATGATTAGTTCCGGATTGAGATGATATGAGATAGTATCAATCCATAAAGGTTTAATCATTAAATATCCCTAGTCGTAGTATTATCGAGACTGGACATCGATAATGCGGAATAGACTAGTATTGCACTTGTGTGCGTTGTGAGGGCATAACAGCATAGTTCTCATATGTTTAAGTATAGGATACTTATGCAAGTGCGATAGGAGGTTGTGTTTTACCGATGGTACGGAAAATAGCTTCGCTCTGGATAAACCCCGCGGAATCCCATTGGTAGTATGTATATGTGTCTATGGGAGTCCGCTTCAAGGTAGGTGAATTTGGTCTTAACCTGAGACTTGCATCGCTAGTACTTGCGACAATCGGTAAACTTTGGTTTTGGTCATTCAGGGCTTTAACAGGTTCTGTGTACGCCTCTACTGGGTTTATTGAGAATCGTAGTGTATTGGATATGATGTCAAAACGGAAGTATCACTTCAGATATATGGAGATGATGATCACGCAAGGATTCAGAACTAGTTCTCTATTGTGTTGCAACCATCGGGATAATGTGATAAGGTCATGATTATCCGATTCAAAGAGACTAGTTACTAGATATCCGATATGTGCTTCGTACGGGGCAGACACTATTCCAGCCCTAGGCCTTGCACTTGACATCCGATACTGGATCACATAAGCAATACTACGGTATACTACGCCTGATACAGATCGTATATTCCATTAAGAATATTTCTGGAGAATTGGGTAGGCATGTCGCTTTGCTAAAAGCCAATCTTGTCTCGTAAATCGGTAAAAATGTAATACAAGGTACGTACGTGTTCGGATAGTCCGATGACTGTATTTACTACCAACATATCCAGGGATCTCTTGGGTCGCTTCCTGAAGATTCACCGACGACGTATGATTCGAGCTAAATTAATCTGGGATTAATTACGGAGAGACTTTATCTTGGATAAAGTACTATTTGAAAAGAGAGAAAGATTAATTTGGAATTAATCGATAAAATAATATATTCGATATATTATTCGAAATTGGATTTCGACACGGAATTAAAATTAGATTTTAATTCGGGCAAACGAGTTAATTTAGAATTAATTCGTTAGCGACGTGAATAGTAATTTTACTAGGCATAAATATTTAATTAAATTTGATTTAATTACGACGCGACGGAAGTTCGTTAATTTAGAATTAACGAACCCGAGCCCGGGAGTGTTTGCAGGCCCACTCGCATTTGGAATCGAGTGGGGCCCACATGTCACATCAAGTGTCACATCAAATGTCACCTTTATTCACTTTTGGATGATGTGATTAGGTGAAGTTGGTGGAGACTTTGAAAGCACTCCAAAGTCAAAGTTGATAGACTTTTACCAAACCTAAATTTAGTATATCTTTTTATTTTTTGAAAACAATTACACAAAATTTTATCACTCTCTCTCTCTCTCTTGGCCGTGACCACCATCAAGCCAAACTCTCTTCTTTTTCTTTCATTTGGGCATGAAGGTCATTGAATAAAAAGCAAAGGATTTTGTTACAAAATCTTCCATAGAGCTAGCACTCTTCAAGGGATCATACAAGGTGATTAGGGAAACCTATTCAAGAGCTTGGAAAGACAAAACAAAGCTTGGAGCATTGTGGACTGCCTTGGCCGAATTCTTGGACTGCTTGGAGGAGTTCATTTTGTTGTTTGACGCATTCAAATCCGTTCAATGTAAGTGTGTTTCTGCCACTCTTCTTTGATATTCATTCGCATTTTTTTGCTTATTTGATCTTGGGACTAATCTTAGAAACCAACACACCTACCCTTATTCAGATTCCCATAGTCACATAGTCATACTACCAATGGGCTTCTGAGTGGGTCTATCCAGAGCGAATTTTTCTCGATCCAATGGCTAACAGAACCTCTTATTACACAGGCATAAGTATCCAATACCTAAATATATGAGAACTATGTCGTTAAGTTTCCATAACAAGCACAAGTGTAATACTAGTCTATTCCGTATTATCAATATTCAGTCTCGATAATACTTCGACTAGAGATATTTAATGATTAAACCGTTCGTGGATTAATACTGTCTCATATCTTATTAATTCGATTTAACCATATGGACTTTTATCATTATTATATATCCAAGTAATCTAATTACAATAATGATAAAATACCAATTTCCTTTGGTCACATAGATAATTTGTATAAAAATATAATGTTCTTTAGAAATAGTGATGCTATAGGTCATAATTATCCAATAATCTCCCACTTGGCCTATAGCCAATCACTCAAGTATCTAATACCTGAACTATGTACATGTCGCTTAAACTTTTATTGAGATATAGCCTTCGTCAGCGAATCTGCAATGTTATCATCTGAGGCGATCTTCTCGATCTTCACATCGCCACGATGTATGATCTCACGAATCAGATGAAATTATTGAAGTACATGATTGGATCATTGAAGAGACCGTGGTTCCTTAGCCTATGCGATAGCCCCATTATTATCACAATACAAAGGTACGAGCTCAGCTGCTAATGGAACTACTCCTAATCTAATTAGGAATTTACGGATCCAAACTGCTTCTTTTGCTGCCTCAGCTGCAGTAATATATTCCGATTCTATTGTTGAATCGGCAACAGTCTCTTGATTGGAAGATTTCCAGCTCACTGCTCCGTTGTTCAAACAAAATATGTACCATAATTGTGACTTACAGTCGTGTTTGTCCGTTTGGAAACTTGCATCGGTGAACCCAGTCACCTCAAGTTCTCATTTCCCATAGACTAAGAAAGCATCTTTAGTTCGTGTAACATACTTAAGGTTATTCTTTACAGAAATCTAGTGACCATCACCTGGATCGGCTTGATAACGAATGCACATGCTCAAATCATATGAGACATCTGGTCACGTACATATCATGGCGTACATGATCGATCCGACTGCTGAAGCATACGGGATCCGAATAATTGCATTTCTCTCATCTTATGTTTTAGGACACAAATCCTTCAATAAAAAGACGCCATGTGACACCGGAAGAAGCCCCTTCTTGGACTGATCCATATTGAATCTCTTCAACACTTTGTCAATGTACGAGCTCTGAGAGAGTCCTAGCAGCTTTCTAGATCCATCCCGGTAGATCTTTATTCCTAGAATAAAGGCTGTCTCTCCTAGGTCTTTCATAGAGAATTTTAATGAAAGCCAAGCTTTCACCGATTGTAGTATGGGAATGTCATTTCCAAGAAGTAATACATCATCAACGTATAAGATAATGAATGTCAGTGTGCTCCCAATAACCTTCATATACACACAAAAATCATCTTAGTTTTGAATGAAACCATATTCTTTTATGATCTCATCAAAACGTTGGTTCCAAGAACGTGATGCTTGCTTTAATCCATAAATGGATCTGTTTAACTTGCCAACCTTATTTTCATGTCTTGGTACGATAAAACCATCAGGTTGTTGCATATAAATATCCTCCAAAAGGTTTCCATTAAGAAAATCGGTTTTGCATCCATCTGTCATATTTCATAATTGAAATATGCAGTAATAGCACGCATTATCCGAATGGATTTAACATGGCAATTGGTGAAAATATTTCTTCGTAATCGACACCATGTCGTTGACGATACCTTTTAGCTATAAGCCTATCTTTGTACGTTTGTATGTTTCTTTCCATGTATGTCTTTCTTTTGAAGACCTATTTACAACCAATAGGCTTAATGTCTTCTAGTACATCAACCAGTGTCTAAACTTGGTTGATATACATGGATTCTATTTCGGACTTCATGGCTTCTTGCCATAAAATGGATTCGATACCTTGTATCGCTTCCTCATACGTAGCCAGTTCATCTTCCTCAGTAAGATTAATATCTACCTGAGGTGAGATCAGAAACCCATACCTCTCAGGTTGTTTTCTAACTCTCTCTGACTTACGCGATTCTTATGTATTAGAAGATTGTGGAATAGTCTCATCTCTGATGGACTGTCCGTGTTCCGTGAGGGGGTCGGTGCCAGGAATAGTATCACTCTGATTTTCATCGAGTTATACTTTCCTCCCATTTACCAATGCATTCATGAATTCCATTTCTAGGAAAACCGCATGAAAAGCAACAAATATTTTGTTCTCTTGTGGGTTGTAGAAATAATATCCTTTCAATTCCTTAGGATAACCTACAACTAGGCACTTATTCGATTTGGATTCTAGTTTGGTACTATCCAAACGTTTAACATATGCCCAGCATCCTCAAATCTTCAGGAATAAAAAACCCGATTTCTTTCATGTCCATATCTCATATGGAGTCTATTCAACAGACTTTGATGGAACTTTATTCAAAATAATTATTGCACTGTTTAATGCATATCCCCAAAAGCAAATCGGTAGCTCTGTGCGACTCATCATTGACCTTACCATGTCCAACAATGTTCAGTTTCTTCATTCGGACACATCGTTCAATTAAGGTATTCCGGGAGGAGTCTACTATGAAAGAATACCATATTCTTTCAAGTAATCTTGAAACTCATTGCTTAAGTATTCTCCACCACAGTCCGACCGCAATGTTTTAATACTTTTGCCAGTCTCTTTTTCTACTTCGTGTCGAAACTCTTTGAATTTCCCAAAAGTTTCCGACTTGTTTCATAAGATATACATAACCATAAAGCGATGCATCATCTGTAAAGGTTACGAAGTATTTGTTGGACAATTATGACCCATAGCATCACTATTTGTACAGAACATGGTGTTGTTGTACAAATTAACTATGTGATAAAGGAAATTGCACTTTTATCATTTGTGATTAGATCACCAAGATGTATAAATGATAGAAGGTCCCTATGATTAGTTTCGGATTGAGATGATATGAGACAGTATCAATCCACGAAGGTTTAATCATTAAATATCCCTAATCGTAGAATTATCGAGATTGGACATCGATAATGCAGAATAGACTAGTATTACACTTGTGCGTGTTGTGGGAGCATAACTGTATAGTTCTCTTATATTTGGGTATTGGATACTCATGCAAGTGTAATAGGATGTTGTGTTTTACCGATGGTACGAAAAACAACTTCGCTCTAGATAGACCCCTCAGAATTCCATTGGTAGTATAACTATGTGTCAATGGAAGTTCGAATCAGGGAAGGTGTATTTGGTCTAACCTGAGACTTGCACCGCTAATACTTGCGACAATCAATATACTTTGGTTTTGGTCATCCAAGGCTTTACCGGTTCTGTGGACTCCTCTTCTGGGTATATTGAGAATCATAGTGTATTGGGTGTGATGTCAAGATGGAAGTTCACTTCAGTTATATTGGAGATGATGATCACGTAGGATACAGAACTAGTGCTCTTAAGTACTGCAGTCATCGGGATAATATGACTAGGTCATGTTTATCCGATTATATAGACTAGTTACCAGACATCCGATATGTGCTTCGTATGGGGCAGACACTATTCCAGCCCCAGGCCTTGCACGTGAACATCTGATACTGGATCGACATACACAATACTATGTATACTAGCCTGATATAGATTATAATATTCCTACAAGAATATTTCTGGAGAATTGGGCAGACACGGTGCTTTGCTAGAAGCCAACCATGTCTTGTAAATCGATAAAACGAAGTACTAGGTATGTACGTGTTTGGATAGTCCGATAACCGGATTTACTACCAACATATACGGGGATCTCATGGTCGCTTCCCGAAGATTCACCGATGACGAATGACTCACACTTTATTAATCTGGGATTAATTAGATGAGAGAGAAAATTAATCCATGATTAATTCAGGAGATATTTTATCTAGGATAAAATATTATTTAAAGAGAGAGAACGATTAATTTGGAATTAATCGACCAAATAATATATTCGATTTATTGTACAAAATTGGATTTCGACGCGAAATTAAAATCAGATTTTAATTCGGGCAAATGAGTTAATTTAGAATTAATTCGTTAGCGATGAGAATAGTAATTTTACTAGGCATAACTATTTAATTAAATTTGATTTAATTACGTCACAACAAAAATTCATTAATTCGGAATTAGCGAACCCGAGCCCGAGAGTGTTTGTGGGTGCACTCGCATTTCGAATTCAAGTACGGTCCACAAGTCATATCAAACGTCAAATCGCTAGTCACATCAAGCGTCAAATCACTTGTCACTTTGAGTGATGTGATGTCAAATCACTTGTCACTTTGAGTGATGTGATGACTAGTCACTTGATTGATCTGAATAGTTGAAGGTAGTGGTTGTTGGTATTATTGCCATTTGACTTTTTGGAAAAACAAAATGGTATATCTTTATTTGATTTTTTTTTTTTAAAAAAAAGGGTATTAGATACACAATTTTATCCAACCACCAACATAACTCTCTCCATTCTTCTCCTCTCTCTCTCTCGCCCAAAGGGCTGAATTTTCTTCCTCCATTTTCTGTCACAACCGAGAATGGCAAGGAGAATATAGGTAATTTTTGTGGCAAAAATTACCAAGTGCTAGCACACTTCCGGGGTCTTGCGAAGGTGATAGGGAATCGCACTCGTGAGCATGGAATCACACAAAGCTTGGAGCTTGGAGGGATCGCCATTTTCGAATTCTTGGAGGATAAAAACAACAGCAAAACCGTGAGCTACAAAAGGGCTTAAAGAGTTTTTGTTGTTCGTCGCATCGCTCAACCGATCATTGTAAGTATTCCGCTACTTCCTTGTTGTATTCACACATAATTTCATTGTTTAAAACGATCTCGGTTAGACCGTAGAATCCCAACAATGGTATCAGAGCGAGTTGAGCATGAAATTTGAACTTAGGGTTAAAGTTGGGTAATTTGATTTTGAGCATGATTTGATGAAATTGTTTGATTAAGTATGCTTAAATGATGTTTAATTGAAGTTGTATTGGATCAATTTCATGAAAATTGAATTAGATTAATTTTCCCCAAATTGGTAAGGCTTGGCCGAATCCAACTCTTGCCCTAATGTCTTGGTAATTTTGTTTCTTTGATCATTGGATGACTTGAAACGATTGGGAATGTTGATTGTGGATTTAATTTGATTGAAACCAAATCGGACATAAATTAACCCTAATTGCCGAGACTACTATAGCATGAAATGGGTTTGATGTTTGATTTAAATGTGTTGGACATGTTTTGATCATGTTGAGCATAATTAATTGTACAAATTTGTATTTTGGAAATGTTAATTTGGGTAATTAATTATGGCTTACACTTTTGTTAATAAAGTTATAAAAGTTGGAATTTGGTAATTTAATTAATTGGGCCTATTTTGGAAATTGGGCTTTAAAAGTTGTAATTGGGCTTATTGGGCTTGGTTGTATCAAGTTTGGTTTGGAAAATTGGTTGGATCCAATTGGGCCCAAAACCATAACCATAAAGTCCAAATATGACGATTGGGCCTTTAAAGTTTAATTGGGCCTAATGGGTCGAAATTGATTTTTAGCCTTATGGGGTTATTCCTTGATTGGGCTTTGGTTGCCGAAGCCCATGCCTTATTAAATTAATTGAAAGCCCATTGGACTTTGAATTAAACGACATTGGATGTTTATCGGGCTTTGAGACCCGTAATGATTAGATTTGGAATCTAAGTCGTAAAGGCGTATTTAAAAGTGTAATTATTTAATTTGGAATTAAATAAATGAATTAGTATTAAATACAAGTTAAATTGGATTTAATGTTGTAGTTTAATTTAATTCAAGAATTCGTACTTTGAGTACTTATTCGCAAAAATGAGTTGTACTCGCGCAAAATCAAATCGTTGTTTGAATATTGGATGGTCATTAATATTCAGATTAATTAATTGAATTAGATTGATTGATAACATGCTTGTGTGAATACATGAATGCGATGCATGAATAATGTATATCGGATGGATATTAGATGGGTGGGGTAATTTTGGAAATTGTTGTAATAAATTTAGAATTTATTAATTGTACATGCGTGTCCAGCCTATTAACTCCTTACTCTTTGTATTTCTCTTCTCACCTATTTCCCTCAATGTAAATGAGGTTTCTTTAGAAGTGTTATGTAATTGGGCAGAAGTAATACATGTGTTAGCGGGAGAGAGGAAAGTGAGAGATTTGTTCTAGAAACAATGTGTTTAAGTATCCATCCGCATATCATTATTATTTTATTTATACGCGCCTTATTATGTTTTTAGAATGCATGTTTAAGGGTGTATGATGATGAGACCTTAACAAAGATAATTAATTGGTTGCCAATTACGCGAAAAGCCCTCACAACATAAGCATTTTTCCTCCCATTGAGTGATTCTTACTCAAGATCCAAAGTTGGCATTGGTTTGTTGGCCAAAGTCAAGATCTTTGTCAATTGCGGATGTGTTTGAATCATGAAGGCTTTGTTCCATATCAGTGTCTTGTCCAAGTTGTGATTTGTTGGCCAAAGTCAAGATCACTTCTTGTCCATCGACATTGATTACGAAGCTTTCCAAGGTCAATGGGTTCCGCTTAACTGGGATCATTAAGTTTGTTGTGCCAAAGCCAAGGCTTAGTTGATTAAGAGGAAAAAGGTTAGTCAATATATTGGATATATTAGCATATATAGGATATATATTTCGGACTTGGATGTCCACCTACTGGATCTAGGAATTGGATGGGATCCAATTGATATTAGAGATCTACCTAGTTAAGTATCGTACAATTTGTTGGTCAAAGTCAATATTGTGTGTTATTTAACAGGATCCTAGCCCACTAGGAAACTAGGTTTTCCGAGTACTCGACAGAGGGTTAGAAGCTCGCCGAAAAATAGTGGGAGGCAAGTATTAGATTTGTAATTTCGTTTAGATACTTGTCATACGCGCTCATTTCATTATTCGTCGAAATTTTCAAACGTTGTTTTAATTTAACAGTTGGACTGTATTCAAACTAATTCAATAAATAATTGATTTTATAATTGGATTATAGTAATCAATATAATTGAATTTAACCAATTAAAAGTATAGCTGGACTATAGTAATCATTATATTCAAATATACCTCAAATCGTTGATTAAATAGTTGGACTATTAGAATCAAGATAAAACTGAAAAATTGAGCATTTAAAACATAATCTTGGAAGAAAATGTAATTAAATGGTTTAATTTTCAGATTGGGAATAATACAGGATAGTCTTGAGAACTGAGAAGCTATTTTATTTGATAAAATGACATCTCAGGCCTAAGCCCGGAGTTAAGCAAATAGTAGAGCATGATCTTTGGAAGATTCATGTAATGATAACTTTAGTGCTTAATCCTTTATGCTTACTGAAAGAATTCCTTAATTTATTTATCATAACTAAGGATTAGATCCTTATACTATGATATTGAAATTGAAGGATCTTCATAATTTATACTTAGATCTTAGAAACATTAATTGCAATAGAAAACTCTTGGAGAGTTAATGGCTATGCTCAAGGAGACAAAGCCAAAGTTTGCAATAATGGCAAGAAGCGCAAGGCGCATCTTACTACGATATCCCAAAAGGCCAAGGCTTGGCTAAAGGCTTCTGGGGTATAGGAAAGGGCAAAGGCAAAATCATCACAGTCTTCTAGGAAGACAAATGACATATCCCAAGATGTCTACCTAAATTGTGGCAAACAGGGTCACTGAAGCGTGACTGCCGTATGGACAAGGCAGACATGAAGGAATTGAAGACGGGCAATGCTCTGACTTCAAATATGTTTGTCATAAACATGTTCACAACTAGTATTAAAATTGGATTTTAGATACTAAATGTGATACATAAATATGAACTGATGGGCAGAATTTGCTTATTAGCAGGATACTTACTTCAGATGAGATTTATCTGTGAATAGGAAACGGGACGACAGTCGCTGTTTTAACCGTAGATACCTAATTTTAGGATTTACCCTTAGGGTGTGTACTTGAATTAGGAAACTGTTACAATGTAACTAGTTTGACTAGAAACATTATCTCTATATCGAGTATAATCCGTTGTGGATATACCTTTATATTCTAGAACATTAAGTGTTTTATTTTATAAAGATGATATTGAGATAAACACATTAGATATGAATAACAGTATTTATATTTTGAATATAAACAAATCTCAAACATATAACATGACAAACAAATAGCTCAAACTGATTTAATCAGTTGAGACTTATATGTGGCATTGTTGTCTGGGACACAATTAAACAATACTCGTATATCCACACTTTTGAAGAGTGGGTACTAGGACAGATTTGATTCTTTTCAAATAATGTATATGAATCTAGTTTATTGGGCAAAGTGCCTAAAATATTTTTACTTGGTAAAAGTGTAAGTGCCAGCGATCTGTTAGCTCTCGTTCATAGTGACGTTAGTGGGCCCATATCTAGCTAGGCTAAAGGTGGACATGAATATTTCGTGACCTTCACGGATGTGGCATTGCGTTATGGTTATGTGTTTCTTTAGAAACACAAATCAGAAATTTTTAGAGTTCGACACGAAGTAATCAACAGATCGGCTAAAGTATTTAACATCATGATTGGACCGTGATGAAAATACTTAAGCAATAAGTTTCTCAAATACTTGAAAGAGTATAGTATTCTTTCAATGAGGACTCCTCCTGGAACACGTCAATTGACTGTGTGTTCGAACATAGAAATCGAATTTTATTAGACATGATAAGGTTAATCATGAGTCGCTCTGAGCTACCATTTTACTTCAAAGGGATAAGCATTAAACAGTGCAATACTTATTTTGAATAAGGTTCCATAAAAATCTGTTAGACAAACTTCATATTAGATATGAACAGGAAAGAAACAGGGTTTTCTCATTCCTGATGATTTGGGAATGCTAGGCATATGTTTGGATGATACCAAACTAAAACCCAGATTGGATAAGTGCCTAAATGTTGGTTATCCTAGGGAACCAAAGTATAGTACTTATACATCTCACAAGAGAACAATTTAATTATTGCTCGCCATGCGGTTTTCCTAAGAGGAATATCGATATGCAGTGGTAAGTGGGAGAAAAGTAAAACTCGATGAAAAATCTAAGTAATATTGTTCCAGGCAGTGATTCCTTAATGGAACACAAACAGTTCATCAAGGATGAAACTGTACCATAATCTTCAAATACACAAGAACTGCGCAGTTGGAAAGAGTCAGAAGACAACCTACGAGGTATGGGTTTCTGATCTCACCTCATAAAGATGTCAATCTTATTGAGAAAACCGACTACGTATGAGGAAGTGATACAAGGTATCGACCACCTATTATGGCAAAGTGCCATAATGTCCGAGATGGATTCCATGTATACCAACTATGTTTGGATACTAGTTGATGTACCGAAAGGCATTGTGCCTATTGGTACTATATAAGTCTTCAAGGAAGACATACATGGAAGGCAACATACATCGTACTAAGCTAGGCTTGTAACAAAAAGGTATAGTCATCAACATAGTGTTGGTTACGACAAATTCTTTTTTCTGTTGCCATGGTTGAATCTATTTGGATTATGCTTGCTAATGCTGCATGTTTCATTTATGAAATATGGCAGTAGAACCTCAAAATTGATTTCCTTAAACGGAAACCTTTCGGAGGATATTTATAAACATCCTAATGGTTTTGTCGTACTAAAACAAGCAAACTAGGTTTGCAAATTAATTCGATCCATTTATGGATTGATGCAAGCATTATGTTCTTGGAACAATCGTTTTGATGTAATCATAATGATATATGATTTAATTCAAAACGAATATGATTCTTGTGTATATAAGGAGGTTAGTGGGAGCGCACTGATAGTGAATGTCCTAAATAATGATGATATGTCATTTCTTGGAAATGATATTCCCATAATAAAATCGGTGAAAGCTTGGCTTTCATGAAAATTCTCCGTAGAATTCTTGGGAGAAACAACTTTTATTCTATGAATAAAGATCTACTGGGATAGATCTAAAGGTTGTTGGCACTCTCCGAGAACTCGTACATTGAAATAAATGTACGCGACCTGATGTCTCATATGCTTTGAGCATATGGAGTCACAATCAGGCCAATCCAAGTGATAGTCACTGGATTGATGTTAAGAACATCTTTAAGTATCTTAGACGAACTAAGGATGCTGTCTTATACTATGGAGAAGGAGAACTTGAAGTGACTAGGTTCACTGTTGCAAGTTTCCTAACTGATAAGATGATTACAAGTCGTAATAAAGGTACAATAAAGTTTAAATAATGGAACAGTAAGCTGGAAATCTTCCAAGCAAGATACTGTTACCGAATAAATAACAAAAGCGGAACTTTGCTGCAATTGTCACAGCAAAAGTAGCATCTTGGATCTAAATAATTCTAATTAGATTAGAAATAATTTTGTTAGCAGCTGAGCTAGGCTACAGCACATGCTAAAGAATTAACAGTCTCATCAACGATCCTATATGTACTTTAAACTGTCTTCATCTGATTCATCGGATCATATATCGTGGCGATGTGATGATCGAATAAATCGCATCAGATGATAACCTTTTAAATCCGCAGACGAAAGCTATTTTCTCAGCAGAAATTTGAGCGACCAGTATATTGTTCAGGTGTAAGGCACCTGAGTGATTGGCTATATGCCAAGTTGGAGATTGTTGGACAATTATGACCCATAACATCACTATTTGTACAGAACATGGTTTTGTTGTACAAATTAACATGGTGTTGTTGTACCAAGATGTATAAATGATAGAAGGTCCTTATGATTAGTTCCAGATTGAGATGATAGGAGACAGTATCAATCCGGGAAAGGTTTAATCATTAAATATCCCTAGTCGTAGTATTATCGAGATTGGACATCGATAATACGGAATAGACTAGTATTACACTTGTGTGTGTTGAAGGAGCATAACGTCATAGTTCTCATAAATTTGGGTATTGGATACTCATGTAAGTGTAATAGGAGGTTGTGTTTTACCGATGGTACGGAAAAAAGCTTCGCACTGGATAGACCCCTCAGAATTCCATTGGTAGTATAACTATATGTCTATGGAAGTCCGAATCAGGGTAGGTGTATTTGGTCTTAACTTGAGACTTACACCGCTAATACTTGCGACAATCAATATACTTTGGTTTTGGTCGTCCAGGGCTTTAATCGGTTTGGTGTACGCCTCTTCTGGGTATATTGAGAATCATAGTGTATTGGGTGTGATGTCAAGATGGAAGTATCACTTCAGTTATAGTGGAGATGATGATCACGTAGGATACGGAACTAGTGCTCTTAAGTACTGTAGTCATCGGGATAATATGACTAGGTCAAGTTTATCCGATTATATAGACTAGTTACCAGACATCCGATATGTGCTTCGTACGGGGCAGACACTATTCCAGCCCCAGGTCTTGCACGTGAACATCTGATACTGGATTGACATACACAATACTACGTATAATAAATTTCTGGAGAATTGGCTAGGCACGGTGCTTTGCTAGAAGCCAACCATGTCTTGTTCGGATAGTCCTATAACCGGATTTACTGCCAACATATCCGGGGATCTCATGAGTCGCTTCCGAAGATTCACCGATGACGAATGACTCGCACTTTATTAATATGGGATTAATTAGATGAGAGAGAAAATTAATCTAGGATTAATTACGGAGATATTTTATCTAGGATAAAATATTATTTAATGAGAGAGAACGATTAATTTGAAATTAATCGATAAAAAAATATATTCGATATATTGTACGAAATTAGATTTCGACGCGGAATTAAAATCGGATTTTAATTCGGGCAAACGAGTTCATTTAGAATTAATTCGTTAGCGACGTGAATAGTAATTTTGCTATGCATAATTATTTAATTTAATTTAATTTAATTACGTCACAACGAAAATTCATTGATTCGAAATTAGCGAACCCGAGCCCGAGAGTGTTTGTGGGCGCACTCGCATTTCAAATTTAAGTGCGGTCCACAAGTCACATCAAGCGTCAAATCACTTGTCACTTTGAGTGATGTGATTTCAAATCACTTGTCACTTTGAGTGATTTGATGACTAGTCACTTGATTGATGTGAATAGTTGAAGGTAGTGGTTGTTGGTATTATTGCCATTTGACTTTTTGGAAAAGCAAAATGGTATATCTTTATTTGATTTTTTTTTAAAAAAAGAATGGGTATTAGATACACAATTTTATCCAACCACCAACATAACTCTCTTCATTCTTCTCCTCTCTCTCTCGCCCAAAGGGCTGAATTTGCTTCCTCCATTTTCTGTCACAACCGAGAATGGCAAGGAGAATATAGGTAATTTTTGTGGCAAAAATTACCAAGTGCTAGCACACTTCCGGGGTCTTGCGAAGGTGATAGGGAACCGCACTCGTGAGCATGGAATCACACAAAGCTTGGAGCTTGGAGGGATCACCATTGCCGAATTCTTGGAGGACAAAAACAACAGCAAAACCGTGAGCTACAAAGGGCTTAAAGAGTTTTTTTTTCGTCGCATCATTCAACCGATCATTGTAAGTATTCCGCTACTTTCTTGTTGTATTCGCACATAGTTTCATTGCTTAAAACGATCCCAGTTAGATCATAGAATCCAACAGTATTCATATTCACCTCTAGCATGGCTAGATATGGACCCTCATACGTCACTATGAACGAGGGCTAACAGCTCAGTGGCACGTACATCTTTATCACTAAAAGGTGTTTTAGCTATTTTGCCTAACAAACAAGATTCACAGATATCTTATGAATTAAGATCAAATCCGTCCAAGTATCCATTTTTTGAAAGTGTGGATATATGAGTGTAGGCACTGCATTTTGCATAATGCCCGATGACGAGCCTCGTATGGAGGTTCTACCCGATAAGTTAGGAAGTCGAGGGAAACGAACGAAAGAAGGGAAAATTCAAAAATCAATACCTTGTTAGATTTAGTTCGTTTATTTAGCCTTGGGTTCACTCGATTGGTTTCTATGTTAGCTATTGGACTCGGCCCAAAATCCCCACACACCCAAGCCCACCAAATCCCATCCAAAAATATCGAACACATTAGACACATGTTAAAATCCAAACAAATCACATTCATATTTAAATAAATCACATGCCTAAATTAAATAAATCAAATCAAATCTCCTAAATCCCTTTACTAAACTAAATAAATCACATTCCTAAAGTGAATAGATCTTTTCCATATAACACACTAATTAAAGATATCCCACATGATTGCATGATTTTTTTCCTTCCCATGTAAGGACAACCCTAACCCACTCTTATAAAATGGACCATAAGCCAAACCCCTCCCCTAGAGAAAGCTCACTATTCACGGCACAACTCAAAAAGCACAAACTAAAAAAACCCTAAGCTCTCTCCTTCTCGCCACACTCTCTCTTATTCCTCTCATTCACGGCATACATGAAAATAATAAAACCGCTAGGTACACGGTACTCACCAAAGAATCAACCCTAGACACCTCATGCCACTCACATAAACACACAATTCACTGACTCAAAGAGCCCTAAAGCATGATCAGCTCTCCACTCACCACCTAGCCATGCTGCCACCGAACAAACAAGACACAGACAAAATAATAATACTCCTAACAGCCAGCCCTTACTGACCAGCAAACCCTAGACACCTCACGCCAAGCCCTCTTTCTCCACGCCCCTCTTCACGTTCAAACAAAAGCCACACGCCTATTCAACAAACAAAGAAACCATAAACCTTCACGACTCCCACATCGACTAAAGAAATAAAACTGACGCCAGACACTACCTCAAACAAACGTGAAGTAGCCCCCTAGCAAACACATCCACTCAGCCACTAACTGGCAACCAAATACCCTTCAAAGCCCTTACATACCTTGCTCTACTCACTTTCCTTTCCCCACTCACGAACCATGCACACGTGAAAGCAGCCCCTAAACCTAAACAACAAACTTGCCACCTCACGCCCTCTAATCAAAAACACTCGGCAGCCTTAACAAACACCCTTAAATACTACCAAACAACAAGCAACAAACCTTCAACTCTCGACAAACCCTACTGCATACACATGGTACTAAGCATAAAAACCCTAAAATTCATGCAAAACACACACACACCAGCCACGTGAAACCAGCAAGCCCTGAAACCCCCCTTCATCACAGTAAATTGCACCCCAAAAACAGCGCCAAATAACCGCAAACTGCACCCCCAAAAATATCCCCAAATAACTGAAAATTACACCCTTAAACAGCCCCTGAATCATCGCAAACTGCACCCTAAAAAAACAACCAAAAACAGCAGTAAAATAGCGGCCAAAACAGCAAAACAACAAAGGAAAATATTGAACCAGCGAACTGAAAAGGTTACAGAGCATTAACCCTCCCGACGATGACGTAACGCTCTACCAAGAAGCAACTTAAAAGGTAAGACCTGAGGGCACCCTTTGTTATATTTATTTTGTCGTTCTAGATACGGTATGCTTGGTTGGATGTGACATACGTCCAATCGGGTATGCGAAGTCCTATATTGAAAAAGGCCAAATTCTTTGGTCACATATTTTTTATTCCGTATTTATTTGTTATTATTAGTCTTTTATTATTTTGTATTTAATTCATGTTTATTGTTGCTTTATTATTCTGCATTTATTTTGCGATATTAATCCTCTTTGTTATTTTGCATGCTTTGTCTCTTTGGTTATTTGGGGTTATATGCATTATCGTATGTCATGTTTGTCTATATTGGGTTAGTGATTGAGTGTTGCCTCTCATGGTATATCGATGGAAAGCCTAACATAAATTCTGTAGCCGAATCTGAATGGACGGTAGTACGGTCTGTACTTGGGATACAACTTCACGTACTGCTTAAGGAAACGTTCATGCATGTGTTCATAAGATTATATGCTCCCTTTCGTTTTATTTACTTCTATGTGTGACAACTTAGATATTAGTTAATCTTGCATGTGTATGTTGCGTAGACTTGGTTAGATTATTGTATAAATCTGTTCATTACAAGTGACATAAGTAAGAGACCATTGCGAACCCAACGGTTTGAGGTCTTCCCTTACGAGGGGTGAGTGTGGCCTTAAATCATTTCCAGTTCACATTGGGTGATGACTTCATTATTCTCCGATTTAGTCCCCCGTGGGCTACTCCGTACTCCCGACCGGGCCATGAGCCAGGGACAGCGTCACCGATTTCTATGTCCTACAATCTGACGACTCCACTGTGATAGAGAATCGGCCCCGAAATACTGTCTCGTAATGTTTGTGATTTTTTCTTTATTTAACCGTGTCTAAAGTGGGTTAGGACCAAGGGGTTTAACCAAATGCATTATTAGAGTTAGATAATGATTTGGTGTCTTCCTTCACTCACTACTTTTTTATAGCCAAAAGCAAAAGGTGTGAAGACATCCAGATAATCCTTTACTTGAAGCTTACCGTGATGGACTAATTTAGAGGATCTATTGTTTATTTATATCACCAAGGCGATAAGAGCCTAAGAGGCAAGGGTATTAAGAGAGTTCGCTCTACCCTCCCTCTGGGGAATCTTCAATAAGAAATCTAGTTGACAGTCATTCATGTATTATCACTCGTTGGCACGTACCTTAGCGTATAAAAAAGGGTGCGCTCACTGGTCGTCTGAACCCTTGAGTGGAGAGACCTAGTTGTGGGCAATCCTTCACCGACGAGAGCCTTTGTCTACACTCCTATAAACCCGCATATGAATCATAGCCATATATCTCATAGAAGTTGCCCCTTTATGCTTTTGATAAACACATGCATATTATATCTGATGCATCGCACGCATTTCATGCATCCCATGCATACACGCATCATGTTAACCCTGTGTCTTAAAAGCCATCATAGTATCTATTGGGTTAGAGAAAGAGAGATTTGTCTAGAAGATTTAGCAAAACATGGATATCGGGGAATAAAAAGACCATTAGGGGGGTCTTCAGAAAAAAAAATGTCTAAAAAAAAGAGAGGAGGAAAAGAAAAGGGAAAAAAAAAAGAAGAAAAAAAAATTATTTGTTCTTAGTCCTTAATAGTTAGACATAAGTCCAATGATGAAATCATTTGCCTTATGGTGAAATCTTAGAAACGATAAACTCTTGATGTGCTTTTATCTGATACTTTGAGTAGTTGATCTATATTAGACTCGTAAGTACTTATTTATAGGTTCTTAGCAGTGAGAACCTAAATAGTTGGCAAAGTGACTAGTTGAAGAAATTGCAGGTTGATGAATAATGTTCGCTTAAATGTCTATCCTTATTTGCTTGTGTTATGATGTGTGGTATGGTTGAAAATAAAAGAAAAGTCTCTAAGGAAAAGAATTAAACCACCTATAATCGATAAGCGTGAAGCTACCCATGGGCGAGTATTAGGACCACCAGCAAAAAAAAAAAAAAAGAAGTTCAAAATGAAAAGAAAAAAGAGAGAGAGAAAAGAGAAAAAACCATACCATATTGAGCACAGAAAAGCAACTGCATGCATAATTGAGACATCTAGGTTGGTTTGACCCATCGATCCCAATTTTTTGACGAAATCATTGAGTTGGCTTACTTGGGGATGAATCTGCAAATGAACCTTTGCACACACACACTTTGAGTCTGGCTTAGATCATTTATTTAAAGACTTGGATTTGAGTTGCATTGAATATTTTGAAGGTTCTCTGGTTTCAATACTGGGCATTCTTTGAGGACAATGATATGTATAACTATTGGGACTATTTTGTAGCTTGTAATATAGTATGATGATATGCAATGCCACATCACGTGGCTCACCTTGACCTAGTGCAAACAGCGGAGAGTAGAAAGCTAAACCAAGATTGGGGGCGACCAGTCTACCACCTCGCGAATCAGGGACATAACGAGATATTGAGTCATGAGACCAAAGGAAACTGAGCAATTAACTGAAGAGAATTGACAGGAAGAAACTATAAGCAGGCCCTGGGGGTGACATAAGTCATTTGTAGGCCAAGGGTACCAAAGAGCACAAGGAATACCTAACCCATCAGAATAGGAAACACATCCATCCATACATGCATACATGTCATATGCAAGCAATTATTTTCTTGTTTTGTTCGCAGGTTTTGAAGAAAAGGAAAAATCGGAAAATATAATCAGAATCGGGAATGAATCCCAAGGTTGAGGCCCACACTATCAGCAGTTTTGGGAATGAATCCTTCGACCCACATTATCAGCAGTCTTCGGGAATGAATCTCAGGATCGAGGCCCACTTCATCAATAATTTTGGAAATGAATCCCAGGGGCGAGGCCCACTTTATCAGCAATCTTCGGGAATGAATCCCAGGGCCGAGGCCCACCTATCAGCATTCGGGAATAAAGCCCACAGGTGGTTCGAGAACAAAGCCTAGGGGTCAAAAGCACCTCACCATCACATTCAGCACAGTTGCCCACCCTCTACACAGCTCGGGAACAAAGCCCACAGTCAACTCAACTCGGGAACAAAGCCCACAAGTGGTTCGGGAATAAAGCCCAGGGGTCAAAAGCACCTCACCATCACATTCAGCATAGTTCGAGAACAAAGTCCAAGGAACAAAGCCTAATCTCTACACATCTCGGGAATAAAGCCCACGCTCAGTACAAAACGGGAACAAAGCCCAGGGAACAAAGCGCACATTCAGTACAGCTCGGGAACAAAGCCCACTCTCAACACAGATTGGGAACAAAGCCCACAATCAGTACAGTTCGGGAACAAAGACTACATTCAGTTCAGTTCGGGAAAAAAAGCCCACTCTCAGTACAGATCGTGAACAAACCCTACAATCAGTTCAGGAATAAAGTGTTAGACAATTATGACCCATAGCGTCACTGTTTGTAAAAGACATTGTGTTTTTGTACAAAATTGACTATGTAATATTGAAATTGCCTTTTATCATTTCGTAATTTATTTACTATTATATATAAATGGTAAAAGTCCATATGATTAGTTCCGGATTGAGATGATATGAGACAGTATCAATCCATAAAGGTTTAATCATTAAATATCCCTAGTCGTAGTATTATCGAGACTGGACATCGATAATGCGGAATAGACTAGTATTGCACTTGTGCGCGTTGTGAGAGCATAACGGCACAGTTCTCACATGTTTAAGTATAGGATACTTATGCAAGTGCGATAGGAGGTTGTGTTTTACCGATGGTACGGAAAACAGCTTCGCTCTGGATAGACCCGCGGAATCCCATTGGTAGTATGTATATGTGTCTATGGGAGTCCGCGTCAGGGTAGATGTATTTGGTCTTAACCTAAGACTTACATCGCTAATACTTGCGACAATCGGTAAACTTTGGTTTTGGTCGTCCAGGGCTTTAACAGGTTCTGTGTACGCCTCTATTGGTTTATCGAGAATCGTAGTGTATTGGATGTGATGTCAAGACGAAGTATCACTCCAGACATATGGAGATGATGATCACGCAGGGATTCATAACTCGTTCTCTATTGTGTTGCAACCATCGGGATAATGTGACAAGGTCATGATTATCCGATTCAAAGAGACTAGTTATTTGATATCCGATATGTGCTTCGTACGGGGCAGACACTATTCCAGCCCCAGGCCTAACACGTGACATCCGATACTGGATCGTAAATACGAGATACTAGGTATTCTACGTCTAACATAGATTATATATTCCAGTAAGAATATTTCTGGAGAATTTGGTAGGCACGATGCTTTGCTAGAAGCCAACCATGTCTTGTAAATCGGTAAGCACGTAGTATGAGGTACTCGCTTTATCGGATAGTCCGATAACCGGATTTACTGCCAACATATCCAGAGATCTCTTGGGTCGCTTCCCAAGGATTCACCGATGACAGTTGACTTAAATTAGAATTAATCTGGGATTAATTAAGAGAGAGAAAATTAATCTGGGATTAATATGGGCTTTATTTAATCTGGGATTAAAAGTGTTCAGTAGAGAAAGAACGCGATTAATTTGGAATTAATCGGTAAAATAAATTTAATAGTTAAATTTGATTTTTCTATTTAATTTATTCAAATGGGCTAAAATTAATATATCGGATATATTAAAATGGATTAGATTTCATTACGAGATTAAAATCGGACTTTAATGCGAACGATGGAATTAATTTGGAATTAGTTCGTGAACGACGTTCGTAATATATTTGCGAGGCATCTTATTTAATTAAATTAGATTTAATTATTTAACGATGAAGGATCGTTTAATCGATTAAATGG
>SKCR01048340.1:0-39262 GCA_019454045.1 Zanthoxylum bungeanum | reverse complement strand
AATTTATATACAAAATTTGATACAACACTGAATATAAGTGTCTAATACTTAGTAATTTGATTACGAAATCTTTATTTGAAATTTAACACTAATGTTTTATTGTTGTAAAATAATTTTTGTAAAAGTTCAATATTTTCCATGAAAATCATTTTTTTCTCAGAAAAAGTTTTTTCGATGTTAAGCTGTCACATGAAAAAATTTTCCAAAAAACATTTTCATTTTTTGACGTATAGAATTTTTTTTTTTCGGAATATTTTTTCTTGTGATAAAATGTAGGATGACAAAAAGGTCTTAATCTACATAGATCCGGAAGATCCGGGTTCAAAATACATGTATTTGTAAAAAAAAAATTAGACTCAAGTAGTAAAATTTTGGACTATCACAAATCTGGACTCGAACCAAATCTACGCAGATCGATAATTTCGGGACTCAAATCCAAAATTTTTACTAATTAATATTTTAGAAACTTAAAAATAATTACAAATAGAATAAAATAGAATTAAAAATGGTAAAACTACAAACTGTAAAATTAAATACAAAATAATGTAATTAAAAAAATTATTAAAAATGAGGTTTTTGGCTAAGTCTACTTGGATCCAGATCAGGTATACTCGGGTCTTGATAATTTTTTTTTGGATCCTAATATCGACCCAGATTCATGCGGATCTGAGTTCGAATATGAATTTTACCAGTTCCCTAATTAGAAGCAGAAAAATACTAAACTTTTTTATTTATTGGAAAATAATTTATGTTGAACAATTTTTATTCAAGTGTTCCTACTATCGTAAAATGAGAAATGTTTTCCGGAAAACTCTTGGAGCTAAACACACCCAACCTAAATACTAGAGGAAAGTGACATGGACGCCCCCTCGTTAGAATTTAACTAAAGTGACAGTGACAAATAGATCCCATTGGAATGAAAATATCCAATCATACCCATCGTTAGCATTTATTGTTTAGAATTTAGACGATCAATCACATAGATATCACAGTACCATCCCCATTGTAAAATGGAATAATGCAATTTTACAATTTATCAAAAATCCTTAAGAGAGGAAAAAATAATACATTTATATGTGGAGAGTTAGAAGTTTAAGAATCAAACTCTTTTCACATGATCTTAGAACGGTTTGGTTGAAAACAGTTGCGTAATACAAGTCAAAGTATTAGATAAAACATTAACCATCAGCATAAGATAAGAAATAGATTTTCACATGTTCAAATAGCCATAGCCATAGCCATAGCCATAGCCATCGCATAAAATCATAATAATTGTAGAAAAGGCGTGTATAAATGTTTTTGCAGATAACCTAAGGGGCGGAAGGTATTGAGGACAGAATTGGGCCTCGATCCTGTTAAATAAATTTTTTTAAAATTAAATGTATTTATTAAATGTTAGATTATAATATAAATTAAGGAATTATTAAATTAAAAGTCTGGATATATATCCCGATTTTTGATTTATAAAATTTTTAGTGATTAGAATATTCTCTTCAGTGATTTACATGGAAAAGAAAAATTGCTGAAAGCTTTTGTTCAAAATCATTAATTCATGTTTTTGTTCAACGTAAAATTTAAGTTTAAAAGACTTGTATAGTTTTGTATATATACTAGACTAGTTGCTTTGATATATGCTGTCAAAATTTATTCACACATGAATATATCATCGATTTTTTAATTATTATTTGAAGTAATTTATTTTTTATTATATTAAAAACATTTTGTTTTAAGTAGAAATCTATATAGAAAACAAGTGTACATGAAGTGAAATTTAATGCCGTAAATGAAAATAATTGTGTGCACCTTCTTTCAATTTTCCATCGAATAATCAAAATTTGTGGATATATCATTACTCTTTAATCATGAAATATTTTTACAATTTAAATTCCTAAAATTAAAAGAAGTTATTCCTCATTATTTTTTTCATTTAAAAAAATAAAATAACACCAAATGCTATTTATTAAAAAGAAAAAAAGATGACAAAACAATTAACAAGCCCATTCCCAATAAAAGCCCAATAGAAACTAGGGTTTACTTTTTTGCTAGGGTTACGCCGATCGCTACACCTGTATATACATATATTCAGTTTCAGTTCGAGTAGCGAGAGAGGGAACAAAAAAATGGTGAAGTTTCTGAAGCCGAACAAGGCCGTAATCCTTCTCCAAGGCCGGTACGCCGGACGGAAGGCGGTGATCGTGAAGTCATTCGACGAAGGGACACGCGAGCGTCCGTATGGACACGGGTTGGTAGCGGGGATAAAATATTACCCGAGCAAGGTTATACGCAAGGACTCGGCCAAGAAGGCGGCCAAGAAGTCACGCGTGAAGGCATTCGTCAAGCTGGTTAATTATCAGCATTTGATGCCCACGCGCTACACGCTGGACCTCGATCTGAAAGATGTTGTGGCGGCGGAATGTTTACAGAGCAAGGACAAGAAGATGACTGCATGTAAGGATACCAAGAAACGCCTCGAGGAGAGGTTTAAGACTGGCAAGAATCGTTGGTTCTTTACTAAACTAAGGTTTTAATTTTAGTAAAGAACCAGCGAGGAGAGGTTGAGTTTTTTACGTTTTTGAAAATGGTTTAGATGTTAAACTGGGATTTCAAGATTTATGTAGTGTTCTGTGAACTTAATTATATATGGATCTGGTACTATTTTTACGAGATATTGTTGGGTTGATAATGCTTTAACATAATATTAATGAGTTTTGCAGTTATGGCTCGTTAATCGTGTGACATTGTGTTTACATTATAGTGCATTTTGGTTTTTCAAGCTGATTTGGTCAAGTTCTGTATAGATTTTGTATACACTGCTTGCCGTAATGGATCTTGTTGAGTGATATTTGATGTTGGTTTTTGAGTGTGATTGGGACAGCATTTGGATTTTGTAATGGTGGGTGGATGGAGACTGATTGTAGGAAGTAGCACAAGGAAGAATCAGGGTTCATGCCTGATTTTTGTTTTGTTTCTTTCAAGATTTACACATTAGCATGTTCATTGGATTGATGATTTGGCCTAACTAAGGCTGACGACCCTTGTTCATTTCCTTAGCTCAAGTACCAAGTAATAGGTATAACTTTAGTGCTTTCAAGTCAAGGCGTCTGTCTCAAACCGCCTCAGGCCGCCCCGTCATGAGGCGGGCTACCTCAGGCCTTTGAGGTGGGTCTGTTGAAAACTCGACTTGAGGTGATAGCCTCGCTGCGTCACTTCCGCAAGGGGGCGTCTCCAGGCGCGCCTCAAGAGGGAGTTTTAAAACTATGCTAGGATCTGAGTGGTGTTTCGTTGATGATGTATATACTTGATTAAGTTTTACCTTGCTGTTCTATGGGGGTAGGATGATTGTTGTTTGTTACTGCAATTGGTTTGCATGCCTAAGAACTATGTTGTGCTCATATGTGAATTTTGCTTTATTGTTACATTAGCATGGTTTTATGCATTGTTGTTAAAAACACGTTCTAATTTAGAATCGCACACTTTTACAATTTTAGGAGGTTAAAACTTGCTAAAACAGGTAAAAATCGCAATTGGGGTAAAATTGCTATTTTCATGGCTTAAAATTGTTTTTACAGTTGATCAATGACTAGTCTTTTTTAAGTCTTTTTGCAATGCCAAAATCAAACATCGAAGAAGAAACCTTTGGAACCAAGATTGATTTGAGAACTGAGAAGAAACCCAAAATCAAACAATGACGGCGTTTTGTGTTTGGTTTATGAATCATGATATTGTGTTATAAACATATTATTTAGCACGTTCATGTTTTGTTATAAATTATAATTTAGTTTGTTTTGTTCTAATTTTTCTTTTATTGTTGTTGATTGAATATTGAACTTGAATACATGTCTTCGAGTTCTTCAAACAATTCCAACAAATTCAAATTGAATATTGAATATTTGTTGTTAACTTATTTTTTTTTTGCTTGAAGTTTTGAAATTTTTGTTATTTTGTTAACTTAATTGCAACTTGTGAACTTGTGTTTGATTTATTGTGTGTAATTTAATATGCTTGGCTTTCAATTTTCGTTTTGTTCTGTGTGCGATGCCTGCAGTTTGCTAAGTGATTGTTGTCTGTTCAAGGTTTTTGTAGTCCACTTTTTTTGTATTGATCTATTAGTGTTGATTTCTTGTTTTGCCCATGGTGGTTTGTCGAGTACTCCTCAACTTCACTGAGGATGAGATGGGAAATCATTCTTAGGCTTTTCAGCTTTTGTAGTTTTTGTTAGATAATTTTGACCCATAGCATCTCTATTTGTAAAAGACATTATGGTTTTTGTACAAATTAACTATGTGACAAAGAAAATTGTTATTTTATCATTTTGTAATTAGATTATTTGAATATATAAATTATAAAAGTCATTATGATTAGTTCCAGATTAATAAGATATAAGAGAGTATCAATCCATGTAAGGTTTAATGAACATCGATAATGCGGAATAGACTAGTATTACACTTGTGCGCGTTATGAAAGCGTAACGGCATAGTTCTCATATATTTGGGTATTGGATACTCATGCAAGAGTAATATGAAGTTCTGTTTGTCGATGATACGGAAACAGCTTCGCTCTGGATAGACCCATCGGAATCACATTGGTAGTATGATTATGTGTTATGGGAATCCGAATCAGGGTAAGTGTATTTGGTCTTAACATGAGACTTGCATCGCTAATACTTGCGACAATCAGTACGCTTTGGTTTTGGTCGTCCGGGACTTTAACAGGTTCTGTGTACGCCTCTTCTGGGTTATTGAGAATCGTAGTGTATTGGGTGTGATGTCAAGATGGAAGTGTCACTTCAGTCATATGGAGATGATGATCACGTAGCGATACCGAACTGGTACTCTAATATGTTGCAACTATCGGGATAATATGACAAAGTCATGATTATCCGATTAAATAGACTAGTTGCTAGTGATCCGATATATGATTCGTACGGGGCAGACACAATTCCAGCCCAAGGCCTAGCATGTGACATCTGATACTGGATCGTAATACGCAATACTTAGTATACTACGCTTGATAAAGATTATGTATTCCTTAAAAGAATATTTCTGGAGAATTGGGTAGGCACGGTGCTTTGCTAGAAGCCAACCATGTCTTGTAAATCGGTAAGAACGTGGCACGGGGTACGCACGTGTTCGGATAGTCCGACGACCAAATTTATTGCCAACATATCCAAGAATCTCATGGGTCGCTTCCCAAAGATTCACCGATGACGTTTGACTCGAACAGAATTAATCTAGGATTAATTATAAGAGAGAATATTAATATATGATTAATTACGACAAGAATTTATCTGGGATAGAATTCGAATAGTAGAGAGATAACGATTAATTTGGAATTAATCGATTAAATAATATATCGGATATATTAATTGAAATTAGATTTCTATGCGGAATTAAAATTGGATTTTAATTCGGGCAAACGAATTAATTTAGAATTAATTCGTAAGCGACTTTAATAATTATGTCGCAACGGCAAATTCGTTAATTCGGAATTAAACGAACCCGGGGCCCAACGAAGCTGCGTGTTGGATTGTTCGACTTAAATAGTTGAATCATAAGTTGTCGCATCAACAAAGTGTGTAGCAGTGGTTAAAATGTTGTAATGATGAGTTTTTATGACAGGGTTGGTTGAACTCAATGACAGTACAACTGTTTGTTGAGTGATTTGGGAAAGCAGTATGAGGGCAATGATGGCCTGGTGACGACGGCTAACATCATGAGTTGGTATAATAGTGGATTTGGAAGCATATATCAAGGGATTGAAGTCTTAAATTTAAGGGTTAGCAAATTTTGTATATCACATCTTCTAAAGAAACTAAGAGTTGAAGAGTTAGTGATAAAGAGAGAAAGCGGGTCAGCACCTGACCACTTGAGAGATTTGTACGGGCTTGTTGTAAGACCCGATATGCTTATTTTTGTATTCTTGAATTCCCCACACTTGTAGCTCTGGTCGGTCTTGACCCCGAGTAGAAATAAAATACACCATCTTTCTCCCGTGGACGTAGGTTAGAGTCACTCTTCGTCAAACCACGTAAGTCCATCTTTCTGCGTGTTTCTTGTCTGTTTACTAAATTTGCTTTTGATTCCCTATTAACCAAATAAATTTATTATTAAAGAAGGTTTGTTTGAGAAATTAATTTCTCATATTACCCTTAGAAACGAAAAATAGTGGTAAACACCTCATATTTTCCTGATAGCTCAACCATGTAAGCGTTGTCATTGATTTTCTTAATAATCTTGAATGGTTCATCCACATTTTGTTGTAATTTGGCATACTTTTGGTTAGAAAACCTTTCTCTCCTTGAATGAATATATAGCAGATCTCCCTCTTTATAAACAACATTCTTACGACATTTGTTAGCTGTTCTTTTTATAGATTTTCACTTGTCTTGCAATCTTATTTCGTACTTGTTCATAAATCTTCTTTATGAATTGGCCCTTTTCCTCACCTTCTTCACTAAAATGATGATTGACATGAATAGGAGACAAATCCAAGGGACTTGTAGGGTGGGTAGACACCTGTAGTTTGACAAGCTGATCGATTAAAGCAAGTTCTGCATGTGCAAAGCTCCCAATAATATATTAATAACTTAGTTTGTGTATATGTTTTTGGATGATAGGATGAACTGAATTGTAATTTAGTTCCCAACTTCTTTCATAAAGTTCTTAAAAAATGACTCAGAGACTTGGAATATCGATTTGAAGTGATAGTTTTGGGAATACCATGAAGCTTGATGACTTCTTTGAAATAAGATCAACTATGTGGGTGGCGTTGAAATTCTTGTGAATTAGTTAACAATTTATTCCGATAATTAAATAAAATATTCCGATAACTAAATAAAAATGAGCCCTTTTTTTTTTATGATTCTTATAGATAAAATAAATAATTTATTTTAATTCAGATTCACTATTCCTATCCTCAGCCATTCCAGGGTCATAAGTGGAAGCATATTCCTTGAGGGGAAAATTTTGCATGGGCAGAGGGAGCCCATTAAAAGAGAGAATAGAAACTGATGACAAATATCATAGGCACAGCTCATACCGATTCATGTAATGATTATTTTTTAATGTTAGAATCCTTCCTGAAATCATCCATCTAAATTAAACTGAACGTCACAATAAATCCTAAATCATTTGTCATTTCAGGAATTTGCTAAAGCCGAACAAATAAGTTCACAGTCCACACCCCAGCGATTCTCAGAAGCAGTGAAAAATTAACTACGAATATTCAATTTCCAGTTAACTGGTAAGCAAATTCGTTCGCCTTATCCTTTTAATTTAATTTTAATCTAAGTTTCTATTGTTGTGAACAATTTACCAAGATAATTTCTGTGTTTTTTTTGAAAAAAAAATATTATAGGTTAATATGTTGTATTTTCATTCTTTTAATATCAACTGATGCCTGAATCGTGATTTTGATGTTTGTGATTTTTTGATTTTCTGCAATTTCGATAAATGAGATAGCTGAATTTATATTAATCATGCATATTCATATGATTTTAATTTAGTATATTTTTATATGATTCTGGACGCATATGGGTATTTGGTGTTTGATAATGGATATGAAGAGATCTTTCATTGGATATGGTATTCGTATTCACTGTAACATGCCTCGTCCTGTCCAGGTTTTGTAGAAATTATACCCAAGTAGATGATTGCTCTTTACCATCTTGAACGAATATGATAAGGAAATATGAATACCATAACAATTAGTTGAAACTAATCTTACAAACAGCCACCCCAACAACTTATCCTTTGGATTCGGGAATAATCCAGACCAATCCAAATACTAACTTATCCTTTCATTTTATGAATGGTGTTTATGAACTTGAGCGTTATGTTGGTTGGCCTTTGGATGGTCCTTCGGTTACGTGTGTTGGTAATGGTTATTATGAACTTGAGCGTTACGTTGGCTGTCCTTTGGATGGTCCTTCGGTTACGGGTGTTGGTGCTCGTTGGGCTTGGACCTGAATATGTCTTTGGGGTTTGGTTAGGGGGTTTCGGGGGTGCATTCAGTAGTGGTTCTGGAGCAAAAGGATGAAATTGCCCCTGGACCAAATTTGGCCCGTACAGTTTGTCCCCTACTCTCTAAGTCAATGAGTCATTGGCTTGGAGAGTACTTGACGCGTGTGTCACCTGGGTCGAGGCCATAGTATGTAGGTGTACTCGAGTCTCGAGCGTTGATGCTGCCTATTGATTGAACCAAACGAATATCAAGTATGAATTTGACTCTACAAGAGCCATTGGGGAAGTACCCGGTTCGTCCGAGTCAGATGATGGTCGGGATAATGAACTTGACTATACTAGATCCATTGGGGAAGTACCCAGCTAATTGAACCAGATGAAGGTCAGGTTATAAGTCATACGACATGTGTATCCCATGTCTATAACTTGATTCGACATGAGTCCATGGGGGATGTCCCCGGTCGACTGGACTTGATGAGGCCAGGAAGATATAAGTCACACGACATGTGTAATCTATGTATAAAAACTTGAGTTGTCATGAGTTCATGGGGGATGTCCCCGGTCGACTGGACTTGATGAGGCCAGGAAGATATAAGTCATACGACATGTGTGATCCATGTCTAAAAACTTGACTCGACATGAGTCCATGGGGGATGTCCCCGGTCGACTGGACTTGATGAGGCCAGGAAGATATAAGTCACTCGACATGTGTGATCCATGTCTAAAAACTTGACTCGACATGAGTCCATGGGGGATGTCCCCGGTCGACTGGACTTGATGAGGCCAGGAAGATATAAGTCATACGACATGTATAATCCATGTATAAAAACTTGACTCGTCAGGAGTCCATGGGGGATGTCCCCGGTCGACTGGACTTGATGAGGCCAGGAAGATATAAGTCACTCAACATGTGTGATCCATGTCTAAAAACTTGACTCGACATGAGTCCATGGGGGATGTCCCTGGTCGACTGGACTTGATGAGGCCAGGAAGATATAAGTCACTCGACATGTGTGATCCATGTCTAAAAACTTGACTCGACATGAGTCCATGGGGGATGTCCCCGGTCGACTGGACTTGATGAGGCCAGGAAGATATAAGTCACTCGACATGTGTGATCCATGTCTAAAAACTTGACTCGACATGAGTCCATGGGGGATGTCCCTGGTCGACTGGACTTGATGAGTCCAGGAAGATATAAGTCATACGACATGTGTAATCCATGTATAAAAACTTGACTCGTCATGAGTCCATGGGGGATGTCCCCGGTCGACTGGACTTGATGAGGTCAGGAAGATATAAGTCACTCGACATGTGTGATCTATGTCTAAAAACTTGACTCAACATGAGTCCATGGGGGATGTCCCTGGTCGACTGGACTTGATGAGGCCAGGAAGATATAAGTCACTCGACATGTGTGATCCATGTCTAAAAACTTGACTCGACATGAGTCAATGGGGGATGTCCCCGGTCGACTGGACTTAATGAGGCCAGGAAGATATAAGTCATTCGATATGTGTAATCCGTGTCTAAAAACTTGACTCGACATGAGTCCATGGGGGATGTCCCCGGTCGACTGGACTTGATGAGGCCAGGAAGATATAAGTCACTCGACATGTGTGATCAATGTCTAAAAACTTGACTCGACATGAGTCCATGGGGGAAGTCCCCGGTCTACTTGTTAAAAATAGGAAAATATCTTTAAGATTGCTAGAGATATGGTAATTGATTATAATTGATTGTATGTAATTATGGGTAGATTTATCTCCCTTTTATAGAGAAGACTGAAGGCTATATATGGCCAATTCTTGTATAGTTTAAAATAAGAAAATAAAAAGAGGGTTTCCTCAATTTCTTCATGGTATCAGTAGGTTGATCCTAGGGTTTCCTTTTTTTTTTTTTCCGGCGTCACTGTTCTCGAGAACTGTTCACGCGCACTGTTTATCGTCACTGTTCACAGGTACTGTCCACGAGTCATGTTCACGGGTACTGTTAACTGGTACTGTTCATCGTCACTGTTCATCGCCGCTGTTCCCTGCCATGGCCGACCCGAGCAGTAATCATCCTCCCCGCCCATCCGTCCACCCGAGCAGTAATCAAGTTGATCTTTCCCCGTCCTCGGACTACTTCGACCAGCCCTCTCAGAATGTTACTTTGTCTAAAGCCGAATATGCAGCTTTCCTCCGGTATCAGGCCTCTCAGTCCTCGTCATCTGCTTCCGTTGCTCATACTGGTAATTCTGTTGCCTGCATCACTCAATCCTCACAATTGGGCCCATAGGTCTTGGACTCTGGCGCCTCTGATCACATTTCTGGTAATCCAAAACTTTTGTATTCTTTAACTAGTTCTCATTCTCTTCCTATGGTTACTCTTGCTAATGGTTCTAAAACTATCGCTAAAGGAATTGGACAAGCCTCTCTTGTTCCTTCCTTACCTCTGAAATCTGTGCTTTATGTACCGGGTTGTCCTTTCAATCTTATTTCTGTTAGTAAACTCACTCATGATCTGAATTGTTCTGTCACATTTCTTAATCATTCTGTTATTGTACAGGACCAGGGTACGGGACGGATGATTGGTACAGGACGTGAGTCACAAGGCCTTTATCATCTCACGCAGTCATTGCCTGCGGTCGCTTGCACCTCCACCGATTCTGCTGATGTTCTCCACAACCGTTTGGGTCACCCCAGTCTCTCTAAGCTTCAGAAGCTAGTTCCGCAACTTTCTTCATTATCTTCACTTCCATGTGAGTCGTGTCAACTTGGGAAACATACTCGTGTACGATTTCCCATTGAGTCAATAATCGGGCCGCGTCCCCTTTTGAGTTAATTCATTCCGATGTTTGGGGTCCATGTCGTGTCAATTCTGCTATGGGATTTCGGTATTTTGTGACATTTATTGATGATTACTCTCGAAATACTTGGCTATTTTTAATGAAAGATCGTTCTGAGTTATTTCCTATTTTTCGAAAATTTTGTGCTGAAATCAAAACTCAATTTGATATTCCCATTCGTGTATTTCATAGTGATAATGCTCGGGAGTATTTTTCTGCTCCTTTTAACACCTTTATCTCATCTCAAGGTATTCTACATGAGTCATCTTGTGTCTATACACCCCAACAAAATGGTCTAGCTGAACGTAAAAACCGACATCTCATTGAGACGGCTCGTACCTTATTAATCCATAACCATATACCTTTTCGTTTCTAGGGGGATGCAGTTCTTACTGCTTGCTATCTCATTAATCGCATGCCTTCTTCTGTTTTACAAGACCAAATTCCCCACTCTATCTTATTTCCCAACCAACCTCTCTATTCGGTCCCTCTTCGCATATTTGGTTGTGTGTGTTTTGTCCATAATCTAACCCCGGGACAAGATAAACTTTCTGCTAAATCTACTAAATGCATCTTCTTAGGATATTCCCGACTTCAAAAAGGGTACCGATGTTATTCTCCAGCTAATAACCGCTACTTTATCTCTGCCGACGTCACATTCTTCGAGTCATCACCTTACTTCTCTCCTCATACCCCGACTCTTCCCGCCCCTTCTACGGTACTACCTGTTCCATTTTTTCATCCTCCACTCGAGACTATGTCACCATCACGTCCTCTTCAGGTATATCACCGTCGTCCTCGTTCTCTATTCTTCCGCCGGCATTGACACTGCAGCCACTGACTCACAACCTGCTCCAGCTCCTGCCCGTACATTGGACCTTCCTGGCCCAATTGCCACCAGTAAAGGTATTCGTTCCACTCGTAATCCACATCCTATTTATACATTTCTCAGTTATCATCGTTTATCTGCTCCATATTTTGCTTTTGTCTCCACCTTGTCTTCTGTTCCTCTTCCTAGAAATGTCTATGAGGCTTTGTCTGATCCAGGATGGAAACAAGCAATGATAGATGAAATGGCTGCTTTACACTCAAGTGGCACTTGGGATTTGGTTCCGTTACCCCCTGGGAAATCTACAGTTGGTTGTCGATGGGTTTATGTGGTGAAAGTTGGTCCTAATGGGCAGATTGATCGACTCAAGGCTCGCCTTGTTGCTAAAGGTTATACCCAGATATTTGGTTTGGACTATGGTGACACTTTTTCTCCTGTAGCCAAAATTGCTTCCGTCCGCCTGTTTCTCTCCATGGCTGCTATGCGTCACTGGCCACTCTATCAGCTGGACATCAAGAATGCCTTCTTTCATGGAGACCTCCAAGAGGAAGTCTATATGGAGCAACCACCTGGTTTTGTTGCTCAGGAGGAGTATGGTCTGGTTTGTCGGCTTCGTCGCTCTCTGTATGGTCTCAAACAGTCTCATCGTGCTTGGTTTGGGAGATTTAGTACTGTCATTCAGAAATTTGGTATGACTCGTAGCGAAGCAGACCACTCAGTTTTCTATCGTCATTCCAATGGCCTATGCATTTACTTGGTTGTATATGTGGATGATATAGTCATTACTGGAAGTGACTAAGAGGGAATTCGACAACTGAAAACACATTTATTTAATCATTTTCAGACTAAGGATTTAGGACTACTAAAGTACTTCCTTGGCATAGAAGTAGCTCAATCTCATACCGGTATAGTCATCTCTCAAAGAAAATATGCTGTAGACATTCTTCAAGAAACAGACATGTTAGATTGTAAACCTGTTGACACGCCCATGGATCCAAATGTTAAACTTCTGCCAAAAGAGGGGGAGCCATTGGAAAACCCTGAGGAGTATAGGAAACTAGTTGGAGAGCCACTAAAAGATCCTGGACGATATAGACGGTTAGTTGGAAAGTTGAACTATCTTACAATTACTCGCCCAGATATCTCATTCGCAGTCAGTGTGCTTAGCCAATTCCTGCAAACTCCATGTGAAAGTCATTGGGATGCTGTCATACGTATTCTTAAGTATATTAAGAAAGCGCCAGGACAAGGATTATTGTATGAAGATAAAGGCAATACTGAGATAGTTGGATATTCTGATGCAGATTATGCAGGCTCTCCGTCCGACAGGCGTTCTACTACAGGATATTGTGTTTTAATTGGAGGCAACCTAGTATCCTGGAAAAGTAAGAAACAAGCAGTTGTTGCCAGGTCTAGTGCAGAAGCAGAATATCGAGCTATGGCCTTGGCAACATGTGAGTTAGTATGGTTAAAACAGTTGTTATAGGAATTAAAGTTTGGAGGTGGGACACAAATGCAGCTAATTTGTGACAACCAAGCAGCACTACATATAGCATCTAACCCTGTGTTTCATGAAAGGACCAAGCACATAGAAGTCGATTGTCACTTTATCAGGGAGAAAATTTTATCTGGATGCATGGTCACTAGCGTCGTCAACTCTGAAGGACAATTAGCGGACATACTCACTAAGTCTCTTCGCGGTCCTCGTATTAATTTTATTTGTAACAAGCTTGGTGCATATGATCTATATGCTCCAGATTGAGGGAGAGTGTTAAAAATAGGAAAATATCTTTAAGATTGCTAGAGATATGGTAATTGATTATAATTGATTGTATGTAATTATGGGTAGATTTATCTTCCTTTTATAGAGAAGACTGAAGGCTATATATGGCCAATTCTTGTATAGTTTAAAATAAGAAAATAAAAAGAGGGTTTCCTCAATTTCTTCACTACTGAACCAGATGAAGGTTAGGATAATCCCCATACTATGGGTCAAATGACCAGGGGAGTCTTCAATGTCGTTTGGACCAGATGAAGGTCTATGAAAGTCTTCACTCTACAGACCTGACGAAGGTCCAAAAGTCTTTCCTTTTTATACTACTAGACCCGATGAAGGTCTATGAAGGTTATCACCCATTCTCCTGATGAGGGTCCATGAGACTACGGTCGTATGGACCTGTCGAATGGACTTGATAATGGTCCAAGAAGGTCATCACTTCTCACTCTACTAGACCTGAAGAATGTCAATGAGGGTTCTCATTCCTCATTCTACAAGACCTGACAAAGGTCAATGAAGGTTCTCATTCCTCATTCTACAAGACCTGACTAAGGTCAATGAGGGTATAATTCCTCATTCTACAGGACTTGTAGTCTGAGACCATGTCGTTTGAAAACCATGAGACTACAGTTGAATGAACGTGATGAAGGTCCATGAGGGTCATCATCCTACTAGATTGGATGAAGGTCGGTCGACTGGGCCCGATTGAGGTCCAAGGGATTCTTCATACTACCTAATCTGATGAAGGCCGGTCGATTGGACCTGATGGAGGTCCAAGGGATTCTTCATACTACTTAATCTGATGAAGGCCGGTCGATTGGACCTGATGGAGGTCCAAGGGATTTTTCATACTACCTAATCTGATGAAGGCCGGTCGATTGGACCTGATGGAGGTCCAAGGGATTCTTCATACTACTTAATCTGATGAAGGCCGGTCGATTGGACCTGATGGAGGTCCAAAGGATTTTTCATACTACCTAACTTGATGAAGGTCGGTCAAGTGGACCTGATGGAGGTCCAAAGGATTTTTCATACTACCTAACCTGATGAAGGTCGGTCGAGTGGACCTGATGGAGGTCCAAAGGATTTTTCATACTACTGGGCATGATAAAAGATTCCCTATGTAGTCTGGAGTTTGCGGTATTAAATCAATGTCGTATGGATATGATGACTAACCTTTCATGTCTTCTGAGGAAGGTGATATCCATGTCTTGTCGAATGGGATCTTAAATAAGTGTAAGCCTCATACGTGTCATGTCGAGTGAGACATTCACCTCATGCTGAGTGTAGTGTCCAGTGGGACATTCACCTTATGATGAATCTTCATTTGAAGCATCTTTCTTGAGCCGAGACTACATCTTTGTATTGTCGATTGAGATAGCATCCTCATGATGTGTATCCATGTAATATTGATTGGAACTTTAGGCAACTCACCCTACTTATCTGTCGTGTCGAATGAAACTTCAGCCAATAACTGATCCTTCCTCCATGTCGTGTCGACTGGAACCTTAGCCCCTAACTAAGACATGTTCCTTGTCGTGTCGAGTGGTGCTTCAGCCCCTGGCCAGGAGTTCTTCCTTGTCGTGTGGAGTGGTACCTCAGCTCCTAGCCAAGACTTTTTCCTTGTCGTGTCGAGTGGACCCTTTGTCAGATACTGAGCCTTCTTCCATCTGGTAATGTCGACTGGGATGTCCATGCCAAGTATTCATTTGTGTATTGTCGTATGGGACATCCTTCTTATGGCAAGTCTTTATACAGGTAGAGTGAGGCTGCTGGATATTCCAATGCAAGACACATTGCTTCGTCGTATGGGGTAAATGGTAGGAAAATTGGTTAAATTGGAAGGATGCGCCTTGTTCTTCATGGTCGAATGAGGAGATGAAAATCCTTCCATGTAGTTTGGAGGAGATGGCAATCCTTCATCGTCTGAAAGATATGATAATTTTTTTCACGTAGTATGGAGGAGATGACAATCCTAGAGTTTACTTCTTGGCCGATTGGGTATGTTGGAGGATTTTGAGGGTATTCTCATGTCGATTGGGGGAAGCATGTCGATTGGGCCAGGTGTTGGTAAATGTAGGTCGATTGGAGCAAATGGGTTTCTCCCTAAGTTGGAGTTTTGTGAATGATAGTTTTCTTTCGAAAGTAACCAATGAATACTTATTTGGGAAGCTATGATGTCCCCAAGGCGACAATGGGTGGTCATCTAGCCCCTTTTTTTATTGACTAATTACATCAAATATCACTTTATTGAAGTACATTGCTAGCATATCAGTTGTAGGGTCGCTTGAGCGGATTTGAGGTTCTCTCATTGTGATGGCTGATGGAATTATCTCTTTTCTTGTTTCTTTTATCCTCCTCCCATCTAATCTCAATTTTAGTCTGGGCCATGGCATGATCCATAGTGTATCATCGAAATTTAGTGAGCTTTTTATAGAGTCCACTTTCTGAAAGTAATCCATTTCTGAATGCTTCCACTGCAGTAGGCTGATAGAGATCTGGGATTGTTATCCTTTCTTTATTGAAGCGAGCCACGTAGCTTCGCAAGGACTCCCCTCTCCGTTGTTGGATTACATTAAGGTCATTGGTGGTCTTCTCAAGCTTGCAAGAACTTGCAAAATGCTCCACAAAGTTATCAGCTAGTTCCTGATATGACCCAATAGTCCTATAAGATAGATTGAGGAACCAAGTGAGGGCTGGGCCCGCCAATGTTTCTCCGAATCCTCTACACATTCCAGCTACCCATTGATGAGGAGCCAGATCAGTTGACATCATCTTGTATTTGTAATGGATCACATGATCGTTCGGGTCTGTGGATCCGTCATACAGCTTCATATCTGGAGGACTGAACTTCCTTGGTAGTTCGGTGGAAGTGATGGTGTCCAAAAATGGGGTATCTGAGATCGTGCCGGCTCGGCTTTTTCTCACTGGTAGTATCAGGTTGTCGGGAGGTTGAAGAGATTTGCTCCAGTTGCTTCTGGAGGGTTATATTGGAGATTCGCATGGCTGAATTTTCCTCCTCTAAGACTCGTAATCGTTCTTGTAGAATGGCCAATTGAGAGGCCATATGATCTAATGTCTGATCGCTGCTAGAAGCCATGTGCAGCTGTGTTGAAGGGATCGTAGACTGAGAGATCTTCGTCTGCTATGAATCGCTAAGGCCCCACGGTGGGCGCCAAACTGTAGACGCTGATTTTCGCCCGAGGTCTACAATCGAGATTTCGTAGAGGGGCACTGGCGATCCTGCAAAACAAAGAGGTAGGGTGAGCGTGGAGGGTCTGCCCACCGGTGTGGTGGATGCCGTAGGCACTCCGACGCCCAAGTCAGTGATGGTAATGAGGTGCAAAAATCGTAGGAGGAGGAGCAAGGTCAGATGTTACCTTGATCCCCGTAGACTGCCGTGAGGGCGGTAGGTAGGAGGTGATGTGAGCTTGAGTGAGAGTGTTCTAAAGCTATGAGTAGGAGAGCTAGAAGTTGAATGTCCCTTCCTCCTGGAGCCTCGTTTCCTATATATACATGCTCCAGTAACGTGTGCCTTTATTGCCTTTTGACTGCTCGTCCGTTATGTCGACTTCATGAGGAGCTATTACTGCGTTTTGCCCGTTGTAGGCTGGAACGGATGGGTTTATGAATGGTGTTTATGAACTTGAGCGTTACGTTGGCTGGCCTTTAGATGGTTCTTCGGTTACTCGTTGGGCTTGGACCTGCATATGTCTTTGTGGTCTGGTTAGGGGGTTTCGGGGGTGCATTCAGTAGTGGTTCTGGAGCAAAAGGACGAAATTGCCCCTGGACCAAATTGGCCCGTACAGTGCCTGCTCTGGAATAGGTTGAGTGTTGAAAGAGTTTCTTTCATGATTTAATGAGGTGATTGCATTTTATTATTAGAGTGAAGTTGAATGCTAAATATAGATTGTTTCTGTTTTTGTTATGGACAAAGTGAGGGAAAGATATATGAACTATTTGCAGTATGACGGCTTTATTCTTGGTTCCCTTTATATTTCGAACCCCCACCCCCTTGATTTTGGCAACATCGTGACCTGTTATAGTGCCAAAAGTGACAGCAGGCAGCTAGTATAACTTAATTCCTTGTTGATTGACTGGAAAATCTAATTCCTAGGAAGAAGAAGAAGGCTTAGCAGAAGCCGAAGTGAATTTAATTCAATTCACGACAGCGTCTTCTTGTTACAGATTGTAACATGGAAAGTCATTGTGGAGAACAAAGAGAAGCATTAGCATGGTCAGATCCTGTTGACCAAACTCAGCTCAATCAATGGATAGAGTAACTTTCCTTTAATTGTTTCTTTGAATGTCAGAATGATTAAGATTATAAGTTATAGCCAATTCTCAGAAATATTTGAGTAATTAGCTATTGGTAACGGTAAATTCAGGATTCAAGACGAGCTAAAAAGTAGATTAAGAACTGAAGATAATTTTACTTGGAAATTACCAAACTCTGCAAGCACAAAAGAAGAAGAAGAAGTGTTGAAGTATATAGGCGGTGTTGATATGAGCTTCTCAAAGGAAGATCCATCATTTGCATGTGGCTGCCTTGTTGTGTTGGACCTCCAGACTCTGCAAATTGTCTTTGAGGACTATTCTCCCCTCAGGCTTCAAGTGCCTTATGTACCTGGTTTCCTTGCATTTCGCGAGGTCTCATTATGTTCTTAACTTCTTATTAGAAAAGATTATCATTTTTTGCTTTCCTCTTAACCTATACATTGATTTTATTGTCTTTATTTTAGGCTCCAGTTCTTTTACGGCTTCTGGATGACATGAAAAAGAAAGCTATCCATTTGTACCCACAGGTGATGGTTGTCCTCATAATACCACTATGCTGAATTCTTAAATAGTCACATTTTGTGCAATCAACAGGTATTGATGGTTGATGGCAATGGATTACTCCATCCTCGAGGCATGTCTTTTTGCCTGAATCTCCGTATATGTTTTGTCTTCTTAAACATTATGCATAGAGCTCCTTTTTTTTTCTTTATTCTTCCTTTTGTAACTTCTGTTGGGTGGAAAGAATATTTGATTAACTTGGTTTTTTGGGTAATTGCACTCTAATGTTGAAACTAGATTCCCATGCAGCATTTGCTTTTCCACATACGTTGATTGTTGGATATAACCTAACAATATTAAATTAACTTTCTTTGTAGGTTTTGGCTTGGCCAGTCATATAGGTGTTCTGGCTAATCTCCCTACAATTGGGATTGGAAAGAATGTGAGTACTGACCATCATAGAGACAAGTTTTTATTCTTCTTCTTCAATAAAAAGAGGCTTAGTTCATAGTGTTTTTTTTTTAGTTAATTATTATCAATGTGTTGACTATTTTACTCATCAAGCTTTAGAGGATTGATCATTCCGAGTTTCTTTTGTAAAGTGTAATATTATCTATTCACTTATTACCTGTTCTGAGTTGAGAACTTGATTCTTGATTTTTGAGTCTTCATTCTATTACATCAAGTTAATGACAATTTTCTAACTTCAAAATATTTCAGCTGCACCATGTGGATGGCCTTACTCATTCTGGAATAAGGCAACTCCTTGACCCAAAAGACAGCAGTAATAAAGATATTATTACTTTGACAGGAGGCTCAGGATCCACATGGGGAGTGGTAAGTGAGGCAGCATAGGGTTATGTTTGCAATATTTGACTCTCTAGTTTTTTTTTTTTTTGGAAACCTCGCCGCCAAACCACCCGACTTGGACTTAAGTGGAGCAAGTAAAACCCCTGGCTGCCCCAGGCTCTTACAAGAAATGCACTCCCTAGACTCAAACCCAGGACCTGGCAACCAAGTCCTTAGCCATTTGCCACCAAGCCACACACCTTGGGGGCTGTGACTCTCTAGTTGCATCCTATAATGTGACATGTTTTTCTAGAGGCAATTGCTAGAGTGATAAGGATTGGATTTTCCAACCCATCCCAAATAACCTATTTTAGATTGTTTGGCATCTTGTAGGATCTTAAATATCTTTGACAGGAGATTATTAACTATTAAATAATTAGTTGTAGCCAATCATTGCTGTTTATAGAAAGCCTGTATTAGCAGTGATGAAAATTCATGAGGTCTCTTTTTCTCTAATCATCTTCTAAGTGTCTTGGATCTGTTTAAAATCCTTCATTACTTGGCAGTTATTTTATGTCCATTTATTTAGTATATCTGCAGGAGAGGATGTGAAGTTTTGGTGAGGACTTGGATAGAAGCATTAGGCAAGCTTTTTGTACATTCAGAATCGTTGGCTTAACTGGATTTATCTGCTTAAACTTTTCAAGGATCCAATTTTAAACTAACTATAGCTTTTGCTACAGTGAGGCATCTGGTTTTAGGTGTTTTCAGTTCATGTTATATTCATAGCTTTAAAGATTTTGGTTTGCAGAATTGTACTTCAGATCAACTTTTCTTTTTTGCAGGCAATGAGATCAACTCCGGACACATTGAAACCTATATTTATTTCAGTTGGTCATCTCATATCACTTGATACTGCTGTCATGATTGTTAAAATGACTTGCAAGTACCGTGTGCCAGAGCCTATACGGCAGGTCAAACCCCAGTACCTTTTCTTTTGGCTCACAACTCAGTGGTGTTCATAAACTTTGAGGATATGTTGCTATTTTACGAGCACTATCTATTTAATCTATAATGTTAAAGATGTACTTTTGAGTATTCCCTAGTTTATTTAAAGTTGGATGGTGAATACTAGTGATGCAGTCCTAGGTGGTTCATAACATTGAGCTGCTGAACATCATTGTTTATTCTTTCTTTGATTTACTTTGTCACTTTTAATCTGCACTTTTTTATTAATGCAGGCTGATATAAAATCAAGAGACTATATGCAGGCTGATATAAAATCAAGAGACTATCTCCAAAAGCATTAAGCAGAACATTAGAACAGTGCAACTGCTTGAATCTGGTAGGTTCTTTTTCTTTGCTTTTTTTGTTTTGATGAAAAATCCAGGAACCACTTGCAAATGACCATTATAAAAAAGTGCTTTTATCTGTTGACTGGACTCAACTTGCGGAATAATTTTGATTATATATATTAGAACCTCAGTGATGTGAATTTTGATATAATTAGTGTTGAGATTTGTTTAGTGTTTAATCAAGCTTGGTGAGTAAAATTGTACTTTTATGGTGTGTTTACTAATGGGAATGGAAAAATGTTTACTTCTTTCATGAATTGTGTTTAGCAATGGGAATGAAAATGGTGAACGCAACTTTATTTTTGAGAATGTAAAATGGGAGTCTCATTTCTATGGGAAGGTGGAAATGAGAATCTCATTTCCATAATTGACATTTTTATTCATTACCAAAAAATAAAATAGTAATTGATAAATTAGTAAATTAATAATTAATATTTATTTTATAATATTATGCATAATATTATAATAAAGATGCATATATTTCATTTTAAAATGTTTATTTATTTATTTTATTAGTGAAAAAGACGTAAATTTAATAAATGACATTTAACTTGTTAATAATTTATTCCGATTATAAGACAAAGTAAACACATTAATGGAAATACTGTTTGGTTTCGATTATAATTACTGCAGCTAAGAAATAATTTATTCTGATTTATCATTTCGATTACCGTTTGATCTGATTCCAACCCATTCTGATGTCAGGCCATTTCGATTATGAGTACGTAAATGCATCAACAATTAATTATATATTTACTTTACTAGTATTTTTTATAAGAGTTCTCTAAATTTATTGTTTTTGATTCGTATTATGGTTTTTAGCGTGCATTGAGGGCTTCGATACCTTCAAAAAGTGCCCAAGTGTTGTCTTGGGGTACCTGTGCATTTCTAGTTGCTTCTGTTGTCGCTGGTTATATGTCCCTGTTTTACTATTTCTTAGTTGTTGCAATATGTTTTTGTTATGAATCTTAGGGTCAGTTTGACAATACTACTTAACTAGTACTTTTGAACATATTATCAAAGGATCTTAAATAATTTTAACATAGAGAAAGTACTTTTGATATGATTTTAAGCACTCCCAAACGGGTATTTAACCTATCCAGTTATGCTTAGTATATTGTTGATGCTTACTCATTTTATTGTGGTGCTTTACAAGTTGTTGATGCTTAACCAGTTGTTACAATAGAACACTATCAACAACATATTGTGATGCTTACTCGTTTCAACAATATACTAAATGTCTGTTTGGAAGTACTTAAAATCATATCAAAAGTATTTTCTCATTGTTAAAATTATTTGAGATCATTTGATAATATGTTCAAAAGCACTAGTTAAATAGCACTCTCAAACTGACCCTAAGCATAGCTCGTTTTATCCAAGCTGTGGCTGGTTATATGCAGGAAAAAATGATATCTAAGCAATTTGTGATTCCTTGAGATGATAATGATTAGTTATGCTTAATATATTGTTGATGGTGTTCTATTGTTGCCGGTTATGAAATTTGATGCGATTAAATTGAGATTAATTTCTATATGCTTATAAGATTTGACTGGAAAGTCTTGCAAGCTAGTGTCATGGTCAAGTGTTAAGACATTCCTGAGCTATGCTTACAATGAGAGTCTTGTGCACTAGGTACAATATTTTTATTTTTTATAATTGTACGATATTTTTATTTTTATTTTTTATTTTTTATAATTGACAATTTTCTGGCAATTTGAAAAATGCTCTCATGGACACAAATTTAATCAATTCTGTACGTAGTTCCTAGGAAACATTTGCAATCTAAAAATAGATACAAACTTTGAGGGTTTACATGAATCAACTGCATTTTGCTTTGCAAGCAGGCAAGGGATAAAAGTTAAAACAAATTCCCTGGACCCTGACCAATTCTCCAAAATCCTGAATATAAAAGCATGCAAACAAAGCTTTCTATTCTTCTGTGCATTAACTTATATGTGGGGGGAAGAAAAGAATAAGCAAAACAAAAAAGCTTAATACAAGGCAAAAACCAAAACCCACAATACCAAACCTAATATCGCTTCCCGAGAATTATGCCGATGATCACAGACACTAGGGCTACTCCAATGATGAACTTGAAGGTCATTACAGGTGAGACATCAGCGTGTTGAGTATGGATCTCTGAAGAAGAAGAAGACGAAGACGAGGTTTGAGCAGTGGCTGTAGCTTCTAACTTCTTCTTGCTCTTTCGTTTTGATGGTGTCGAAATGGCCGATCCAATGTCTCTGGATTTGATCTCTGTTGCATCCTTCAATTCTGATGGAGTCTCCTCACCACCCTGCAACAATTATTTAAACAAGAGCGGACTTAAATTTTCATTCAGAAGATGGAATTCTTGGATAATTTGAACAAAGAGAGCCGTTTCTTTCATTTCACAACAGACTTGTTTAAAAGTTTTGCTAATTGGAATATAAACTGACCTTCACTTTAGCCTGAGCTGCCTGTAATTTCTGCTCGAGCTCTTGAATTTTCTTCTGAAGAAGTGAAACTTCTTTGTTCTTAGCTTCGAGCTCTTCGAGAGAACTCTTCAGAGCTGCCTCTCGCTCGCTGTCTTTTTGAGAATCTGCTCCTCTCTGTCACATTGGAATGTCAAATTAAATCAGTTGTGCAATAGTCAATCTCTTGATATATTTTATCGGTTATCCAGAAATAAATTTTATAGAAGGAAACATGACTTCATTCAGGCACAAAATGTGAGAAGTTTTCTTCTAGAAGTATGTTATAAATTACAGCTGTTCAAACATACTCTCATAAGCAATTTGCTGCAGTTATAAAGAAGCCGAGGAAAAAAATGTGCAACTAGTAACTAACCTGTTCAGCAATGGCTGCCTGAGAGAGTTGTAACTCTCTCTGAAGTTGTAGAACTTGTTCAGTTAATGCATTTTTATCTTCAACTTCATGTGCATGATCCTCCAATACTGATTTTAATTCCGTCTCTTTTCCTGCAGCTGCAGTCTTGACATTTTCAACCTGCAAAAAAGTGCTTAAATGTTAGAATTGATGATCTGACCTTTCGTGCCTAAAAAACATTCTGACGTTTCCTTATTGATTCTTGCAGTATTACCTCTTCTTTCAATTGAATTTCAACTGTCACCAATAGTTCTTCAAGTTCTTTGACACGAGTTTCCAACACAGATTTCTTAGCTGCCTCAGCCTTGAGACTTTCAATCTCAAACTTTAAAGCATCTTCAGTTGCTTTCTTTTCTTTTAATTGTTCTTCAAGCTGCGATATCACAGAATGAAGTTCAATCTTAGCATTTTGGTAGTTTTCGTTAAGGCTAGTATTCTCTTCCATAACTGAAGAAATCTGCAGCAAGACAAACGTAAAGTTCAGAATATAATATGACCAAATTAATAATCGTATCAATTTTTCACATCGTATTTTTAAGATTTGATTAGAAACCTGAGATTGTAGTTCCTGCACTTCAGAAGTAAGCTTCTGCGTCAAATCTTCTATAGCCTTCTTTGAGGCATGAAGCTGTTCAGCCGTTTCATCCTTCACAACAAGGGTTGCAGAAAGTTTTGCTTGTAAATCGCTCAGATTGGTCTCGTACATAGCCAGATCCTGAGTTAGCTTGAAATTTGTCTCAGCTAACCCTCCACTTTCTCTTTCAAATTGACCAGACCTTGTTTGCAGCTCCTCAACAGTACTTTCTAGATTCTTTAACTTCAATAAAGTCTCTTCCAGCTCAACTTTCCGAGTTTCTGCAACTGCAGATGCCTCGTGAGCCTGTTCTTCATACAATTTCATTTGGCCTTCAAGCACATTTACCTTCTCATTTAAGTCATTAGCTTCAATATCTCTGTGAGTAAATCTTTGGATGGCTTCATGCAATTGAGTTTCTGCTTCTTTGAAGCGAGCTTCAGCTGCAGAGTGAAGTTCTAATGCTCTTGAGTGCTGGTCCGTTAACTCTGTCACAGAGGTCATATGAGAAGCAAGTTGTTGGGCAGTCACTTCCTTTTCTGAAAGAGCAGAATCTTTTAATTCCTGAAGTTCAGTAACCTTGCTCTTGAGCTGATTGTTTGTCTCAACCAAGAGTTTGTTCTCTGAGGAAGAGTTGGTAGCTTTATTTTCTGCTTCAACTATCTGCCTTTGCAGTTCTTCATTTGTCCTCTCTGAAGAAGTCACTTTAATGAAATACGAATCCAATTCCTCCTTCAAAAATGCAAATTTTCCGGCTGCTTCAGCTAGCTGCTCTTCGTACATCTTCACTTGATCTTCTCGAGTCTTTAGTTTTTCAAACAAAGACTTAGCCTCTGAATCCCTACTGGTTACATTTGCTAAGGCTTCTTGGAGTTTCATTTCTGACTCCCTCGTTAGTGATTCATGTAATGATTCAAGCTCTGAGTTTCTTGAAGTAGCTTGCACAAGTACCTTACTTTGTTGCACTAGATGCTCTTCAGCAGATTTAAGCTTCTCCATTGCCTCACTCTCTCTCAATCCAGTAGCCTTCAGATCATTCTCGAAGCTTTCTAGCCTCTCTTGTGTCATATTTAAATCATTCCTCAAGAGTTCCAACATATTTTCAGCTTCAGCAAGCTTTTCACCGTAACCATTTGATGTGTCTTCTAACTTTTGCTTCTCATCAGAAGCTACATTCAAGGATTCTGTTAACTCCCTCTCCTTATCATTGGCCATTTGCAGCGCAACTTCAAGGCTTAATGCTCTGGCAAGCAATGCCTCGAGTTCTGATGCAAGTCTGGATGCCTTATCAGAGTGTTGCTTGGATCCTGCTTCTGCTTCCTTGCATTTCTTCTCTAATGTGCTTATTTGGTCTTCAAGTTCCTGAATTCTATACTTCTCAGCCTCAAGTAACAGCTCCAACTCATTCACCCTTTTTCCAGCCTCCTTTACTTTGGAATGAGATGTCTGGTACAAATCTTCAAGCTCATTGCTGCGCTGATGACTCATGCTGGCCCGGTCCTCATGTTCAACACTTCTCTCCTTGGCAACCCTCAGCTCCTCCTCAAGCTCTGAACTCCGCGTGTTTGACTGGTTAAGGGCTGATTCCAGCTGGGTAATCTTATACTGGTAATCATTCATTTGATCACTTGACTGTTTCTTTTCTTCCTCAACTTCCTTCAATACAGTACTGAGTTGAGATAATTTCTCAGAGAACTCTCTCACTTCTCTCTCGGAATCACTGCTTTTAAGTTCAACAAGATTCAGCTGTTGCTCAAGCTCCACGTTCCTCTGTTCTGCTGCTATGAAGTGTGTCTCAAGCTCTCTCAATTGGGATTTTGCTTCTCCTGCTGCTTCATCTGAAGCTCGGACTATATCCTCAAGCTCAAGATTCTTTTGAGTAGCAGTTGCTACTGCAGCTCCTGTCTCATAATGTTGCTCTTCCAGAGACTTCAGCTTCTGCTCAAGCTCCGCATTATTAGCCAAAGCTTGAGACAGAAGAGAATCTGTTTTACAGAAATTCTCATCCGAATTCCTCAATTTTTCCTCAAGTTCACTGCACATCTCCTTCATCTGTGCCACATTGCCAGTAAGATCTGCCATGGCTACTTCAAGAGATTCTCTCTCTTTTATTACTTTATCTGATTCTTCATTTACAGTTGCTTCTTGGGTTTTCAACACAGCTTCAACTGATTCCCTTGCATCGACTTCCTCTTGCAACTTCAACTTGATGTCTTCCATCTCAGAAACCTTAGCTTGAAGATCTTCCTTAGTCTCAGCAAGTAGATTTTCAAGAGCATAAATTTCTTCTTTCGCCTGAGATTCTGACGCCTTTTTGAGGTCCAATTCCTGAGTAAGTTCGTTAAGAAGAACTTCCTTTGAAGATAGTCTTTGTTCCAAGTCTAACGCTTGTGATTTTGAAAGTGTTAAATCTTCTTGAATTGCAGAAATTTCTGCTTTGGCACTCTTAAGCTCTTCTTCAACTTTCTCCTTCTCAGCAATCTTCTCAGATAGGCCCTTGAGTTCTTCTTGAAGGGCAACTATCTGACCTTCCACTTCTTTAGCACTCACATTCGCAGCTTCAAGCAGCCTCTCAAACTCCATTGCCCTGTGTGTCTCAGATTCTGCATGTGAGCCGCTTTGTTTGTGCAGCTCCTCGAACTTCTTAGCCTCATCTACAGAGGACTGCAGCTCGTGCTCCAACTCTTGCATTCTCGTCCTTGATTTTTCAATCTCAAGGCTTAGACCATCAAATGCTGCTTTCACCTCACCCAACTCCTTATGCTTTGCTTCTTCAGCCTGCAAAGCCTCTTTTAAAGCATTGAGCTCTGAACTATATTTCTCCTCAGCTTCAACAATCTGTTCCTGCAATTTATCCCGAACAACTTCAATCTCTCCACATTTCTTTCCACTTTCCTCCAACTTATCTTTTGTAACTAAAACCTCATCCTTAAGTCTTGCATTTTCAGATTCCGCATCCTTCAATGCAGCAGCTAATCTCTCCAATTCAATCTCAAGTTCTTTCACCTTCTCATTGGATTCCAACAATTCTCTGCTCGAATTGCTAGAGCTTCTTTCAACTACAGATGGCCTGTCATCCTCCTCAGCGGCTGCTGGCTCAGCCGTATGAGAAACTTCTTCGACATCCAATGCATTTTCCTCTTCTTTCTTTCCTTCTTTTCCTACTTGTGGCAAGTTTCCATTTGTGCCCTGCAACACGAGAAATTATCAGAATCAAATATATATATATATATATATATATATATATATACCTTAATTAAACCAGCATTGTCCTCAACTGCCTTCATAAGTGGGATCTCTGAATTCACTTGCGTCTCTTCTTCCATTTTTAAAACAAACCGCAACTAAGATACACTTGCTCTCTCTGTAATTTTGACAATATGATAGTTACATCAGACTTGTGTTAGAACAAAGGAGATACATAATAATAGCACATGTGAATAGAACTTCATTTTTCATGCCCCAACCCAATTCTCACCTTCAAAATAAAATAATTTAAAGAAACTCAGTTCATTTCATTTTTTTTTCTTGATTAGTCCATTGGAATTTCTGTCTTGACTATGACCGCAATCACCCTCAATGTTAAATGTACACATACAAATTATTTATACAAATTCATTATCATGAAACATAACTGGGTTATGTATGAAATGTGCTCAATAACAGGCTGATGCGGAGAGCTTTGAGCCTTTTGGCTTCTTTTTCTAACTCTGTTAAATTAACTTGCATCAGCTGTAAACCTTGTCATTGTCACTAAATTTAGAAACTTTTAGTCTTTTACCGACTCAATAACCAAAAAATACTAATAAAATTAGAAGCTTTCCGTTTAGAAATTGTAAGATTTATGGAAACCCGCGGGTTGACAGGTAGCCCAATTAATGATGCCATCGGCCCGCCCGGCCCAACTTTCCAATGGATCCCGCCAACATGAATAAAAAATATTTCATTTGTGACGTATATAATATATTATTAATAGTTTTAGGATTTTAGCAGGGCCGGCCCTGGGCGGGTGCCACAAGGGCTACTGTCCAGGACTCAAAAATTAAGGGGCACCAAATAGGCTAGATTGAAATTTGCTTTTACAATTTACAAATTGAAATTATTAAAATCTTACTTGTGGACCACTATGACTCAAGATAGGCTAAATGGATTAGCAATCTTATGCATTGAAAATGATGAGATTGAAGACTTGGAGTATGATGATATAATTGATGATTTTGCTTCAAAAAATGATAGAAGACAAAAGGAGCTTTGCTATGAATGATTGTATATGATTGTATTTTTTATTGTCGGGGTTTAGGTACTATGTCCCCCCTTTGTATATTTTCTCAAGTTATATAATTTGGGCGTGAGTCCAGCTTCGACTGGGTTCCAGCCCTCGTTAAATATAATTTTTTTAAACATATGTTTTTGTAATAAAAAATGACACATTTTGAACTTTCGCACCGGGTACCCAAAAACTCAGGACCGGCCATGGATTTTAGCCTGTACAATTTGGACTTAGATCAACCTAAGTCTGTCTTAATCAATCATGTGGTATTAAAAATGTATAAATCTAGTCATTTAAAGAACAATTCTCGAGAATAATTGATCCGGATGATCAAAGATCACATGAGATTTGGCATTGATCAATCATGTGATCATGCCATGTGAGACCATTTCTACTTGGTGGGTCCATGACCTCCCTAGGTGCTTCCTCATATTTCTTATAATGATACGTTTAGAGTGATATGCTCAAGCCATCTCGAACGGATACACGACGACTCTCCATGACCTTAAAGGTCCTCAGTGAGTACGCTCATTTACATATCATGCTTACTTTGTATCAAACTAATAGTAAATGAGTTAGCTCCAATGTCTCAATAGTATAATTTTTTTCTACCGCAAAGATCAGAATAGGATCAAAACAAAGATATAGGAGAAGACTCCAATACCACAAGTCTAATCATTTTCTGTTGTGCAATATCTCACGAAGGATGAGCACAAAACATATTTATGATCATGATTAAGAAGAAAGAAAGATATGAGACATACTTAGAACTTTGGCTTTGAGAAGAGAGATGGAAGTTTAGTGAACATTCATGTGTAACAAATCGTAGAATATTATTAAACCACGCTTAAGAAAACCAAGTCTGCTAAACAAAGGAAAACCATCCTCCTTATATAGGCTAAAGGAGGAAACACAAAACAAACACAAAGCATCTTGATAGGATGAGACCCCTACCAAAGATAAAAAGATAACCACACACATAGCAACGACTTTAATAAAGTAAAAGCTAAAGCAAAGATGCTAAAGCAAAAGTTGATTCTGACAAAAGAAAAAACAGACACTGACAATTGCTTTATCAAAAGTAAGGAAATAATATAACAAAGCAACAAACATAATAATTGAAGTAGCACGTGGATAAAGCAGTTAAAGTTGGCGTGCTTGAATATGATCATCTTCATACTGATAATCTTTCCACTGATCTTTGGTACATGGTGACATGTGGATATCACTATGTATGGTCTGAGACTCAAGGCTATGTGGATATTTGATTTTGTTATACTATTGAATAATACAACGATAAGTTTCTTCAATTATAGTAAAAAGATGCCAAGCCTTATCAACCTTATTACATTTAAGGCTTCACCGAATAGAATCTGCAGAGAGGGCACAAATGTCAAAGCTGTAACGGAATGTAAGCTTTGGGGGAAGATATCATCATAACCTAAATATGTACGAATCTTTGGCCTCGCAGGCCAGTTGACAAGCCTACAATCAGTCAACTGATGTGATGACATAATACGAACAAGATGAATCAAATGGAAGACAAATGAATAATCATCATATCATTCTGGAGAAATCGTCTCAACCCATATGGTTATACTTCTATGATGCTGGTACTATCTTTGCAAGATTTTACCAAGACTAGATGGAAGCTCACTTAGACAATATCATCGATGCCAGAATTGTTTGGTTGAATATGATTTTTTTCCCAAAATAAAACTATCAAGGAAACTGTGCTCAGAAAGATCCCCAAGGTTCCACTTGCAGTGTTGAAAGAATTTATGGTTATTTATAAATAAGGTTGAGTGATAAGTGTCATAACCACAATGAACAGCTGCCGAACCATCACTGAATTATAACATGCCATCAGACTTTTCATTCCACATCTGCATGAGGATAGAACATCATTTCCTGAAGCTAGTAGGATTCATCTGCAGAATATCTTCTGCGATTTCTTTAGGCAAAAGAGTGATGAGCTTTCACCAAAACTATCATTTATATTTGTCCAAAAATTGTTCAAATATGTGAAGTCGGTATTGGCACGATCAGGCACTGGCCAATGAGAGAGCTTTTTATGGGCTTTTGCCTTAACACTTTGATCATCAGAATTGAATGTCAATGTGACTAAACTGAATGCCATGAGGAAGACACAAAGACTTAGATTACTCATAAGATCTTCGTGTATTCTAGTGATAGGCAATGGAGATTCCTTATTGAGGAAGAAAGTCCCACAGTATCCGCACCTGCAATGAGTTGGCAATGTCCATCAAAGAGATATGCCATAAAGCATGAATCTTTAAAGGTGATGGATTCTATGTAATATGCTTCAGATTTCTCACAACTGTTGTCTGGACAGGCCCCTAAGGCGGGGCTCTCTTATTTAAAATGATGGACAGCTGGCTTGTGTCTTTGGACCATGTGGTAGGAATATCTTGAGATAATTTACTATCCCAAGTAATTGTTGAATCTGCTTTCTGGACAGGTGGTCATCAGAGAACCGTAGAAGTTATGTGCAATATGTGGACCTGACTAGTACTCTCTGTTACAGAAGTGCATCTCGAGGAAATCAATACTGGACTGGCCAATATGACTTTTCTTTTCAAATACCATGAGCTTGAACTATGGACTCAAACTATTCAAGCAACTAGTAATGGGCTTACGATTGAAGAAACTTCCTGTTGTATTATTCAAGGGTATAACAAGATCAAATATCCACACAGCCTTGAGTCTCAAATCATCCATAGTGATATCCCTATGTCACCATGTGCCAAAGATCAGTAGGAAGATTATCAATATGACGATAATCTTATTCAAGAACGTCAACTTTAGCTGTTTTATCCATGCACGTCAAATTTAGTTGTTTTATCCACATGCTACTTTAATTATTATGTTTGTTGCTTTGTTGTATTATTGTCTTGCTTTTGATAAAGCAGTTGTCGGTGTCTGCTTTTGCTTTTGTCAGAGTCAGCTTTTGCTTTAGCATCTTTGATTTAGCTTTAAGTTTTGCTTTATTAAAGTTGTTGTTACGTGTGTGGTTATCTTTTATCGTTGGTAGAGGTCTTATCCTACCAAGATGCTTTGTGTTTACTTTGTGTTTCATCCCCCAGCCTATATAAGAATGATGATTTTCCTTTGTTCAGCAGACTTAGTTTTCCCAAACGTGGTTTAATGATATTCTAAGGTTTGCTTACACATGAGCGTCCACTAAACTTCTCTCTCTCTTTCCAAAAGCCAAAGTTCTGAGTATGCGTCATAGCCCTCCTTCTTCTTCATCCTGAGCATAAGTATGCTCTGTGCTCGCCCATCGTGGGATCTTGCACAACTGGAAATGATTAGACTTGTGGTATTGGAGTCTTCTTCTATATCTTTGTTTTGATCGTATTTTGGTCTCTGCAGTAGAAAATAATTATATTATTGAGACATCAGAGCTAACTCATATACTATTAATTTGATACAAAGTAAGCATGATATGCAAAAGCGAGTACTCATTCAGGACCTTTAAGGCCCTTTAGAGCCGCCATGTGTTCGTTCTTGATGGCTTGAACATATCACTATGAACGTACCATTCTAAGAAATATGAACGGTTGGCTCAGTTTGGCTGGATGTACTGGGTCTGTTTGGCTGGTAAGAAGTGTTGGGCCTGGTGAAAAAAGTCTTGACAGTTCCATCATTTTGTCGGTGGAAACTGAATTCAGTTGTTTGGATAGACTTAATTTTCTAGTGAAACTCCAAGTTGACCATGGCTGATAATAAGAAATACTTTCCTCTAGGTGTTTTTTTTACCAGTCTCAACCAGATCCAAGATTACGCCAAAAACCATATGTTCCAAAATCCAACATCTCAAGGAAAACCCCTTCCTTTTCTCAAAATTCTATGAAGACTAACCTTTCATCATAGGTTTCTACCTTCACTCCTCCTTGAAAATGACCACTGATGAGCTTTGGAATATGTGGTGTCTCACAATTCTCTACAACGGGAAAAGACTTTTAGGCTCTGCTTGTTACTGCCAACTAGCTCCTCTGCTTATATAGTTTTCCAATTCAGTTCAACTTCTTCCCCATTTAAAGATGATGAAATTATTAATTAAAATCTTATTACAATTGTGCTTCCTATTTTAGAATCCTAATTAAATAAATATTAACATCGGACCCAAAAATACTAATTTAACGATAAATAAAAAAATTACGAAATACCTATAATATCCTTTTGGCTATTCTATCGTCACCCAATTTAGTGATTTATTAAGATCAGAATTGCTTTTGATTGTGCAAATACACCGAAAAAGCATGGAAAATGGAGCCTACCAAAGTTGGCAAGCTATCCTTTTAGCTTAATTTTTTGTTCAATATATTTCATTTTCAAAGTTAAGGCGCGTGACAGCTCAAATTTGAGATCATAATTCATAATTTACTTTCAAATTCTTAAAACATAAAAAAATTAATAAATTCATATTGCTTATCCTCACTCCTCAGCCAGAAAATATTTTTAAACAGAGAAATTAATCCTCTCTCTCTTTTTTTAAATAAATAAAAGTGATTCCTTCCTTCGATTTGCTTTGAATGATCGATCGAATAAACGATTCGATGATCAAATATATAATAAGTTGATATGATCAAATGATTACTAGACTGAATTCTAGAACGTTCCTTCATTTCTTCTCTTTTGGAATTCCAATTCCAAAATGGAAGCATCAAATCTATAACCATGAACTGGATCACTGGTTTCAATAATCAAGAATCCAATCATCATATTCATAACAACACGAAGATCACATCTTAATGTATTTCATCGCAACACAAAAAACAGAGCTTAAACTCAATCAAGCAAAAAAAAAAAAACAACATAATAAATAAATTAATGAAAATAATAAAGGAATGATTAATAAGAGATTGCTTGCCTGTATATAGAAATTCGATTTGCTTTGTGGAAGCTGAAGATTGTTTAATTTGATTTTTCGGAAGCTGAGACTGAGGAAAAAAATAGAGAGATTGTACGAGAGAAGAGATGAAGATTCCTTGATATATAAAATTATAAAGTGGAAGGATGAGGCTGCTGAGGCTTAATGTTGAACTGTTAGTGACGTGGACACATATGGGGCCCACTTAAAAGCTGATTAGACATTGGACGGGTTTCAACTGCCGCTTTTGTCACGAGTCACAACTGCCGTATTTGCCCCTATATTTAACTTTAATTACATTCTTAGGCTTTTATTTATTTACTTATATTTTTTGTGGGTGAAATCAGAATTCAAAATTGATGCCCGAAAATGAGTTATTGATGCCACAAGTTGAACAAAGAAATTTGGATGGATATTTTACATATCTATTAATACCTATTTCACGGGTCGGGTCGGGTTTTTTGAAATTTTATTAGACCCGATCGGGTCTGGTCGAGAGAAAGTCGGGTCGCGGGTCAGATCGCTGGGAAGTGGAATCCGATCGGGTTTGGGTCGGGTCGTCTGGTCATTTAAAAAAAAAATTTAATGAATTAATTATTTTGAAATATAAATATTAATTATTTTATGTCCTAAAAATTATCATATATAAAGTTTTAATACAAAAAAGTAATAAACAAATGAAATAATAGTAAAAATTTTAAAAATAATAATAATAATTTTAGAAAATAATAAATATTTTAGAAAATAATAAAAATAATAAAATTTGTATAGGAACGGGTCGGGTCGGGTTTTATATCAAACCCGTTGCCCAATCCGAAAATTTCGGGTCCGGTCGAGTCGGTTCATGGGTTGACCCGACCCTATGAACACCCCTAATCTATATAATAAAATATCTAATATCTCGAGTTTAATGTATAATGGATATTAATATGAATTTAAAAGCTCGTTTGGTAATTTTTTTTTATTGGTGTTCTTATGAAACAAAAATGGGAATATAAATTTTATTTTTAAATTTATTTAAATTTTAAGAATGTGTTTGGTTTCATTTTAAAAATAATAATCTTAAAAATGGAAAAAAAAAAGTAAAACTTATTTGGTAGATATAGTTTTTATAATCATTTTTATTAACTAAACACTAAGTAATAATTAATTATTTATATTTAATTAGTAATAATTATTTTATTTTTTATGATTTTATTTATTATATTAATTATTATGATTTTATAATGTATTATATTATTATTACTATATTAATTAATTATTATGTTAATTTATTACTATTTATTTACTATTATTGCTTTTATTATTGTTTTTATTATTAATTAATATCATTTTATTTAATATTTTTTATGTATTGCTATTTTGTTAAGTACTATTATATTATTATCTTCAAAAAAAGTACTATTATATTATTAATTATCAATATTCAATTGTTATTATATTGATAGTATTACAATTTTAATTGTTATTATATATGTTATTATTATTGATGCTGTTGTTGTTGTTTTTATTATTGTTATTATAAAAGTTAAAGGATTTATTACTCTGTTCAAAAGGGTGAAATTTAAAAACAATATCGAATATGCCTTAAATATCTACCATGATGGTTACAAATATCAATATTAGTCTTATCAGATATTTGCTATCCGTCAAATATCTAAAGATGAGATTTTACGGATATTTCGCACATATACAAATATATGCATTGATGGACGAATGTAGATACTAATATTGATCTTGAGAATTAGAGTATATATAAATAAGTTGCGGATATGAGATTTCGAGATTAAATGCGGATAGATTTTAGGGATGGTAGAAATCCCCAAGGAGACGGGGGGCCTCCCCAATTAAGGAGGGGACCGAGGATACTAAATTGAAAAAAATTAATGTTGAGGATAAGGATAGAGAAAATTTAATACTCATATCTTATGCGGGGAAGGGATGGGGATCATGTAAAATCTACATCCTCTCCTCATTACCAATTTAAGTTTTTATTTGTTTATATTGAAAATTTTCAATAAATATATTCAAATTATTATTTACAGTTTTATATATATGTAAATAGAAAGTATCTTAATATTTATAAATATATATAAATTATAGATAGTACAGAGACTTAAATGAAATAATCGTAATGAGAGATCTATCTTTTTTCAATAAATTATGGACTAAACAAAAAGATAAAAAAAAAAAACATGAATTTCAATCTATAATATATATTGTGATTTATATAATATATTTATGTAATAGATATTATCGATTTTTTTAAATATGTACGTTTATTATAATTGGATAATGTAATAGTTCTATCAATATGTTTTAAATGACTTAAATTTATTTTAAGAATTTTTTTTGTTATTCGGGGCTCGAGGGCCCTCGAAGATCCACTTTTATTATTCGAGTATTTGCATCCCCTAAAACAATTATGAGAGGACGAGGACATTTGAAAATTATAGGGGATGGGTACGCGGATGCCGATCTCCTCCCCCCCTCTCTCCATTATCATCATTAATAGATATATCCCAAAAATTGAGGATATTTTATCCACCGTCATCCAAAAAAATGGAAAGTGCTTGAAATTTGGCATCTTTTCATTATCATAACTAGCACATGGCCCACACTTTGTGCGGGTTCAATATATCTTTAACTATAATTTTATATCATAACATAATGTTATTTTAGGTATTGATCTTGTAAATATTTCAGATCTCATTGATTGTATAATCTAAACAAGATAATTTTTGATTTATTTACATTTAATATATATATCATGTTTGTTTATTTCACAATTGTCAAATAATATTTTTTATTCACATTAGAGTTTTTCTATCCTCTTTATCTCTCATTTGAAACCATATCTCTATTTATAAATAATTTTTAAAATGCTTAATTTTCTTTCAGATAAATTTCAATGAAATTTAATGTAATTAATTCAATTTAAGCTTAAAGTTTCTTATCTAACTTCAAATCTTGATCAGTCCAAATTCATTTTGCAATAAATAATAATAAAAGTGTAACACCCCGCTCTGCGAGAGGCGAGACGCCACTGGCAGGCGACGAGTTGCCCTATCACCCTCAGCCCTAGAATACACATACATATACAGAATTCATACCAAACATACATAATATACACATTATATTCACTCATTCAGAACATACATTTCATATCAAAATCATTCTCCCAGATCATATCAAATTCACATAAATATGCACATTCGGCCTCAAGGTTTGACACACAACACATACACAAGCACGAAGGCCCAAACACTAATATATGTAGACCATGGTGTTAACGACTGTCGTTGCTCTCCCATCTCCTCCAAAGTCCAAAGTTCATCCCTAGAAGCAGGATCCTGGAACCTGCAACACATACATCAGAGAGTGAGGGGTTAGATTTTTTAGAAGACCTATTGAGTGAACACAAAAAATAACGTCAAGATAAAATATCATATACATAAATATACAAATACCAGAAACAATGTCCAACCTGACCAGGAGCATAATAGAACGAGGATATAAAAATAGAGTTAAGTATAAAGACATATATGAATTATAACATAAATTGAAACTCTTATTCATATTTATGCTGAAACTTACAGTGGAAATCATATACCTATACATAAAGGATATAAAATTCGATAGTATGTGATATGACAGAACTCTATAATAGAAATCAGAGTCGGAGATCTGTGACAAAAATCAGAACACTATACATAACAAAATACAAAGACCAAACATGACCGGAGATCTGAAAAAACATCAAGACTCAAATTACTTCAACAAAATACTGACATCGAAAGATAAAAGCAAGAGAACGTCAAATTGAAAATGACATCAGATCTGAAAATCGTCAAATGATCATAGAACACGTAAACATAATCACATTCGGTTATCAGAACGTATATCATGTGAGCTGAAAATATTTCTGAAAATATTTCCCGAAAACATAATCTGAAATCATATCTGATATTATATAGTCAAAAACCTACAGGCGTCCATTGTCGGGTCGCACACAAAGTCCGAGCAAGTTTTGAATATGACCATGTCGACATAGGGTAGTGGACTATCATTTTCCGATGGTCATATCCTCATATAGGAATATGTGTCACATAGGGTCAAAAACCATAAAAATTAAAAATCATAAATCATATCATTGGGCTCCGTGAAGAAATAAAATATCATGAGTCTCGGTCAAAACATAATTTATAGTTAAAGTCAAAACATATTTCAGGTTCCAAGACGTAAAACATATCATAAACATATTCAAAAACATGTATATGAAATTCTTTTCTTTTGAAATCATTTTAAAACATAAACGGAAGTATCGATAACGGCGTAAATAAAATATCAGAAAACGGAAATATCAACTTACAAAACTGACATATAACAAAAATCAAAAACAGAAAACCAACGTCAACAGAGAACACATAAACATATGACTTCTTATAAACTGAAGACACAAAAGACGTAAGTCAGGAATACGTGACTTAAAGTCATAAACCGATAACATATACATGAAACATAAAATAATAACATATACGGAGGACGTGTTAGGGTTGGTGCTCAGAGTGTCAATCCGGATCGTATTTATGTCCGATTTATAAATACGAACAATTGTATTTTCCATAATATTACTAATTTTAGTGGTAGCACCATTGTCTTTTATACACGTATTAGATCTAATTGTGATTATATATCTGATTATGATTAGATCGAAACTGAATCTAGTTCAATGATACGTGTATATTAGACAAAGACCCTAGGATTTACAGTATAGTGTGCGGTTACAACGTAGTTTGTAATTGACATTGGGAAGCGCACTATTAGTTGTATATCCTTAAATAAAGTTCATGGTCAAGATTTACTAACATGGGTCGGTTAGTAAAATCTGTTGAGACCAGTACATGTCGTATATCATGACTTGGTCCGATGGTTTATCTCAGTGAACCATGAGTCTCGGGAGACTCGTATAGACATGTAGGTATTTATTTGATAAGACACTGAACGACTCACTGAAGGTTTTCTAATAGATGTTACACCAACGCCAATAGGAACCTTCTCGAGTTGAGCGAACATAGTGGTCCTTCGACTTGAGATACCACAGTGGGATATATGAGTTATCATCCACACTTTGATGGCAGTCACATCAACGATCTATTCATGATCAGACCTTCGTCTGTTCATTGGGTGTGGACTGATGCTCATGATATCCAGTGCGTATCAAGACATGATCCATCAGTCCTGTGTACAGGGCATAAGCATCCTCACGTGGTTATGATCTAGTAAATCCATGGTCGTAGTATAACTTCAGAAACCAGTTCCGAGTGTTATTTAGAGATCGTAAATTGAAAGTCGACTGTATTATACCGAACGAATTTGAAGTTTTCATCTATATCCCATGTATAATACGGATAGCCTGTGACGGAAGGATTATACGTATGCAATGACCTCGGCTTGCATAGTTTAGCGATATTATCTGTGGTCGTCATAATTCATGAGTGGGTGAATTGTGGACATGAAATTGGATTTCGTGACGGATAAACCTAAACTTAGAGAGTCTCACAATATGAAGTGTACTCGTTGAGCACTTGAGCAACTCGATATGAATAATACAGATTATTCATAATACTTCATCAGATTAAATGAGTTAATTCAAATCGTTTAATCGGTTAAACGATAACACATGCATAATGGCATTTTTTGGTCAACAGTAATTAATATGTATTTGTATTTGATACAAAATTTGATTTGATACATATTAATTATTTGTCAAATGAGATTTTGACACATGCCATTAATATATGTATTTGTTATTTAATGTAAATAAAATACATATATAATAATAATTATATTAATTAATTATTTAGATATTTAATTGTTAAATATTTGAATAATTAATTGATAAACTTTTTCATAATTGTTATGAAATATGTTTAATTATTATTTGAACACATGGCATGTTTTTATTAAGCTAAATGTGTGTGAATTTGATTGGCCACCAAAAAACTTAATATAATTTAATTAGATTAAATTGCAAAAAATGACCAAAATACCCCAAAATGACGGCAATTCAATTTTAAAAAGGAAAATATTTTCTTCTTCCACAACACAACACTCCATGACCGAACATGTGCTCTAAAAATGGGTTTGAAAATTTTTTTGAAGAATCCATGAAGATTTGAAGAAAAATCAAGAAAAAGTTTGGGTTTTTCAAGAGATTAAAAGGTAATCCACTAAACCCTAAGCTTAGAAATTTGATTTCTTATTTCTTGATGATATAGAAGAGTTCTAGGGTTTTTTCCAATCTGAATTTTTGGGGCTTTTGATGTTGGT